>KK120824.1:238952-272421 GCA_000611955.2 Stegodyphus mimosarum
TTATATATAATTTTAATTATAAAAAAGTTTTGCATGATATTTTTTAATCTGTTTAAGTTCTTATCTGTTTATACCATTTGAGTTCTTAAGATTTTGCAAAGGGAAGTTGGTTAATTTATTTATTAGGATAAGTAATATTTGTATTAAGGGATACTGCATATTTCAATACTGCATATTTCATATTCATATTCATTTTTTATATATATAATACATTTTTAGATTTCTTTTTTGATAAAGTTGTTCTGCAGAGCAAAATTCTGAGCGAAATGTTTTGTTTTTTGAGTTTCTTTTATGTTATTTTTTGCTTATTTCACTGTTTGTAAGATATTGAAAAGTTTTGGATGATTTTTTTGCATGAGCCAGTGCATCTCGAAGCGAGTTTTTCGAAATTTGAATTAGATTTTTTTTAAGTAATGTTTTCTGACGAAATCGCGTCATTTTAAGATATACTGGGCTATAGCAAGGCGAGATTTTACTCTATTGAACAGTTTAAGAAAGTGAAAGATAGTTTCTTTTTGCAAAGGTAAATTGTTTAATTAATTTATATATCTATACTTAAAAGGACGAGTCTTTCTGTGTGTGTAGGTGTCTTTCGTTCGTACTGCGCGTAAGCTAATACACCCAGGCCTATGAAATCTGGTACACAAGATGTATCTAGCCAAGAGCCAGTGCACATCGATTTTTCAAAATTCGAATGAGTTTTTTTTTTAAATGAAATAGTATCAAATTCATGATTTTCTCTCATTATATAAGCAAAAATGTCACGCAGCCATTGTTGCTGTTATCAGCACTATTGCCACCCGGAAAAATGAGGGCGATAATTCTGTGCAGTTTTTAAATTTAATGTTTCTCTTGGATACTGGACGTTTGTCTAGAGAAGGCAGCAGAAATTTGGTTAATTTATTTATTAAGATAATTAATATTTGTATTAAAGGATATTGCTTATTTCATTGTATGCTTTTTATATGTAATGCATTTTCAACTGAATTTTTTTTCCGTTGTTGTTCGTTTTTTTTTCGATAAAATTGTTCTGCAGAGTAAAATTCTGTGCAGTTTTCAAATTTAATATTTGGTGTTCTCTTTAGGCATTTTTCCGGTACACTTAAAAGCCAGACGAAGGCTGGCCGCTCAGCGGCTAGTATTATTCTATACTAGCCGCTGAGCGGAATGAATTAAATTTTCTTTTATATTCTTCCACGAAGGCGTCCCTTATTCAAATACGACTCGTGCTCAGCCTTAATAGCTTAAGGAATTATTATTGGTCATTGGTAGGATTTCCAGACTAAAGAATCATAATTTCTTACACTTCAATCATAATTTCTGAGATCTGAGCTATCGCTTCCATGTTTAGCACAGAATTTGGAAACTGGTATGTGTTATTCGAGTTTCCTTCAGCTTAAATGACAGAGTTCTTGAGTCAGGGCGATCGCCGCTGTTCGAAAAGGAGAGCTGTAAAACATCACTATTTTAATAAAAGGTCACGAAAAAGATATAATTTATTATTTTCATTCTAAATAATTTCATTAAAGTGTTGAAATTAGATAATAAATTATATTTTGTACTATCAATAAAGAACAGTCTGACATGGCCAGAATGAGATATAAATTTAATTAACGCTTTTATCATATAAACTAGGAAAAAGTGCAATATTTGTCGCTTTTTATTTACACTAAACGTATCCGTCTAAATTAAGTAATAATGTAACTGTTACCCATTTTACGTTAATATTTATGCAGTATGTAACAAACATCATGGTACATAATCTAAAAATAATATAGCAACCCACACTGTGGTGCATATTCAGCAAAGACATGCCATCTATTTTATAAAGAATTATTTGTGTTACTTGCTTCAAATAGTTTTTACAAACTGCAGAAGAAAGCATTTAGCAGTACTTTAAATAGTTTTTTTTTTGTAAAACTGATCTGGAAAAGAAGTATGTACATCACACTAAGCAAACGCACTATATATGCTAAAATAATAAATATTTAAACAGAAGTTGAGGGCCTTAGCAAATATATCAAGCTAAATCATAATCCCTAAATTACACACTATAAAATTCAACTTTATTCATGCCAAAACGAATTAAAATAATCAAGGTAAGCAATGATAATAAAATAAAGTGGAAAATACAGGCAATAAAGAGGAAGGTAAGATGAAAAGGTTAATAAAACTAAATGTTGTGCGATCTGATGTTCACATATGAATTTTCCGAAACGTAACATATGAATACCATATGAATATGTAGAATATAACATATCAGTTTTGAGCGCAAGTGCTCGCATTTTACTTGGACTTCTCGAATAACATTGAAATTCGTTTCGATACCAAGTTATCTAAAAGCAACTTATAGAAGAATTGTTTTTATTGTAAGGGATTGTAAATGTTTAAATTCAGTTTCATTTCTTTATTCTACAAGACATGAAAAAACCACTGGTCAAATAATACGATTCGTAGGACTAATATTGTTACTTTATTAATATTACTCTTCCACCTACAATGCTTATTCTTTAATAATAAACAAATAACTACTGTTTAAATACGGAAGCAAATAATAGTTCGATAAAGTAAACACATTATATATTTAATACGAAAATGTTATTTGCATCAGGTAAGTGTGTGAAAAATAGAAAATCTCTTA
This sequence comes from Stegodyphus mimosarum, assembly GCA_000611955.2. NCBI lineage: Eukaryota > Metazoa > Arthropoda > Arachnida > Araneae > Eresidae > Stegodyphus > Stegodyphus mimosarum. The sequence goes on from KK120824.1 coordinate 241,594, forward strand.
TAAATTTCGTGTCAGAAATTTCCCTCTGTGTTTATCAACACAGTGTTAGATGGAATTTAACGAATTTCTAAAAGTGGTATTACCTGCCCCATGATATGTTTTGAAAACATTAATCATAAAATTTTATATTTATATGCGAATTATCGCTCTTCGTCATTCCTCAAGCAAAACATTTTTCATCTCTTGTTCATCCTTCTAGAGCATCTCTAGAGACGCATTTCAAGATTCATTAGGGTAAAGGACATCGGCGGACATCTGACAGAAAGTGTCAAAACATGTTTTCGCTGAATGTTTCGAGCTCGTCTGCGATCCAAAATCCAAGAAACTGGACTTGCGCTACTGCATCGTAACTGTGTAGTGAAATAATATATAAGATTAGAAATAAAATATAATTAACTTACATTCGTTAAACACACGAGGCACTTATTGAATTGTTTCAAGCTTTTTATTCTGATCATTCAGGGATTAGACTAAAGAGATTGAATTCAAAGTAAACAACGTACGATGTTTGATAATATAGCAATAGCTAGTCCGCTTCTGTCGTTTCGGATTCTCTCAAGTTAAAAGTTTCAAAACAAACTAAATTTCAAATCAACAAAGCGAAAATAAATTAATGTGGCATAAGATTATTTTGAAATATATGAATAATTGGTTTCTTTTCTTCATACTGTCAAGTCTCTCCTTGAATATTTTATTTTTAGCTATTTATATTTTATAGTTTTATGTTGCGATATATATTTGAATTCTTTGTTACACATTTTATGTCGCACTTTTCCGTAGGCCATAAAGGATAAATACGTCTATTTTAAAGGAACTTTGGAACAGCTGCAATGTCAGAAGTATTATCGAAAATCTAGTTAAAGACGGGCAGGAATTAAAGAAGTAATATGAGTGTAGTACAGAAACATATAATACCACTTTGTTCAGAATAAGATTCAGAATAATAATTTCACGGACCGTACAAAGTCATAGCCTTTAAATCGAATGGCAGATACGAAGTCGAAAAGTAGGATGCCATGAAGGACCACATATGACGTCCACTGCAGCTGACCATATGAAGCCATGGTCAAATAATTGATGATTGTGTCAGCTCAAATTTAAGGATCTGATTCTCTTTTTTTTTCTTTTCTTTTTTTTATTATCTTCAGAGATACCCCATGATGATAGTGATGTCCATGTAGCAGACATCGGGGGCGATCTCTCCCAAGATAGACGACTGTGGGAAATCAGAACCGCCAGCGAGGTGACGTCATCTGCCTCCAGCCCAGCGCAGCGCAGAGAAGCGGAGACAACAGCCAGAGGTAGACGATGTGGTATGTTATCGTTATCTTTAGTTATGTCAAATTATAATGTTATGTTATCCCATCTTTTATCATCTTTCATTCATACTAGTCATTTCGTAATAAATCTGGTGCTTTTGATCCTGTAACCCTACATATATATATGTGTGTGTGTGTGTAAGTATATTTGTATATGTAATGAAAGAAAATAAGAAAGACGTACCAACGTTGATGCCGTTTTACGCAGAATTCATAGAACATAGATGGATACTGTAAAGAAAAAATTCTGATTGCCCAGAATGCTAAAATGTTGAATTCGTAAAAACTAAGAATCTTGACAGTCGAAGCGGATTAATTTCTATTTTTATTTAATATCAATAGCTAGAATTCACTTGGCTCTTTAATCCTGCCTATTTCCAGAAAATGAATATTTATACTGTTGCGATAGAAAGGAAGCACAGCGAAATGGCGTCCAAGCAGCACAGAGATTAAAGCTAAAGTGCGACAATATCCCATATGGAATCTCATCAACAACAAGGTTTTGGTTTAGGATAGACAAGTTTCAATTCTAAAAATTTCAATTTCAGGTTCCAAATCCGCTACGTCATTAGGGAAACACCCAAATTAAAAATGACGAATTAAGAGACTATTAATAAATTTAATTATACAGCTAATTTACTGTTTTTTAATCTTACACAAACACACACATATATACACTTCAATAATTCTCTAGATTCCATATTACCAGAAAAATGAGATTTATGATCACAAAAGTAATGCATGTACTGCTTAATAAGTTTTCAATTCTGTACTTCAATAATTTGGGTAAAGTATTAGATAGCAAATGGTAGTAGGACATGATCAATTTTAGGCATAAAATTTCGTGAAACCTTTAAATATTATAAGTATATGGTTGGGAGGATTAATACCTTTAATTTTAAAAATTGTAACTAATCCGGGAAATCAATGTATGGATATGTAAATTTATTAAAGATATGGATACGTAAATTCATTAAAGATGATTTTAGACAGCTTATTGACAAAGATTTATATTACATAAAACTCAGTTAATTACAGAACACTTGCACTAACTGGATTTATTTGATTGTGCAATCATATGCAGTATATAGCGCCAAATTTAGGCTCCTTATACCTGGCAATATAAACCCTTGCAAAAACTGTTTTTAAAAAAATTATTCTTGACAAGGTATTGACCGAATTTATTGACTTTTAACAATGGAAATATTAGTTTTCTTAATCTACACTTTTTTGTTGCTGAATTTGTAAAGAAATCAGTCTGAAAACGTGTTACTTTTTGCAAAAGACTATTTCTTAAAAAACAAAAGTATAAATTATAGCAACTATATTTCTTACAGCATCTCATAAATAATAATAATAATAATATAAGGAGAAAACCCAAAGAAATTATCTCTGTTACTTGTCTTAATTTTATAAATATTAATTTAGTTGATTTACGTAAAACTTCTAAATATTATCTATAATAAAGTCATTAAAGAGACAAATATATAGGGTGAATCTGAATAAGTGAGCAAAACTTTAGGGGGTGACAGAAGGCAGCTATACGAGCAGTATTCGTCGTAGAATGTACGGTCGGTACGCAAACGGTGAGTCGCTAGTTGGCATTGTAAATGTTATAAAAAGGGTCGGTCCTCGCAGCACACAACGGCATTCTCTACCTTGGATTGCCAAGATGATGGGTAGTTTTGCGAAGCATGAAATTTCAAGGGCCATGGTGGTCGACGTGGTCCCATAGTTGGGCCACCAATATTGCCGGATCTCTCGTGTTTCGACGTTTTACTGTGGGGCCATATGAAAAGCCTAATCTACGAATATCCGATGAAACGAATATAGATCTAATCGTCAAGTTCGCCATTGTTGTTGGCGATACTTGGGAAATGTCTGGTGTCTTCGCAAATATTCATCAGTCCCTATTGCGCAGGTGTGAAGCCTGCATTAAAACAGGCGAAAGGTCTTTTGAGCAATTTCTTTGAGTATGTACATCAATTAAATTCCTGTTAATGAAATGCTTTCTGGAGTATCATCTCTCATTCTTGTGCTAAATTCTTAAATGCGACAGTGGAAAACTATCCTTTAACTTCTTACCGCTTTCTTTCCGACCATACATTTATGACGAATATTGCTCATATTGCTGCTTTCTATTGTTGTGTAGATTTCTTAAGTATTATTTTACAGTGCTTAATAATTTTATTAATTTACAGTGAATAGTGAAATTTTAATGTTCTTGTTCGAGATTTAATTTTTAAATTATACTCTTGTTTAAACTCTTTCATTTGATTTGGGTAAAGTTCTTTAAAGTTAGCAGAAGGCCTGTACAACAATAGGCAGTTTTTGCGTTCTCACGAAGGAAGAATTTTGGGGTCAAGGGGTCGGTGACCAGCTGCATTTTTTCGTCCCCTTATCTTGCGGGGGCGAACATGTGTTTTTCTCGTACAAAGGCGAAGAGCTCTAGCGGCGGCGATTCTTGAAAGATTTATGGAGTAAAAGCATTTAGGATTTGTCTGAAGAGTCGCAACATTAACCAATTTAAGATGTAAACATCCCTTGGTTTTGCACATGAAAATAGGGGTTTGTCACTGTGAAAAGAGAGGTCTGAGTTTTCTTCGAATTTTGGTTAGTATTTATTGCTCTGGTTCCAGTGTTTAGAGAAGGTTATTGTTTTGTGTAGGATTGGTGAATTTTAATTTTATGAATTTTTTGAACCAATAGTAATTATAGTGGCGGTCCACTTTTGAGCGTCCCGATTTTTTAAAAATGGTCTCACACGGAGATTTATGAGGATTTTTCTGAGATTTTTGACACATTTTTGAGGCGAGAGAGAGGCCCGCCGGCCCCCCGCCTCTCGGGCCCGACGCTGTCCGCTGTACGGTTGTGGGTGTAAGATAATATAGGAGCGAGAACTTGTGCAAGAGCTGTCCGGACTCCTATCGTTGCATCTCCGTGAAATTGACTGAAATCTTGCTGTTACGTCCAATTCTCAGACGTTGGGTCTTTAGAGCTGTTTCAGCTGTTTAGTCGCTGATGTGTTTTCCCTTTGGAAAAAAAAATCGTGCTCGAAAGAAAATGGAAGGCTGCTCCAGTTTGTATTTTTTTTTTTGTTTCCGTTATCGTCGTCAGTGAACATCGAAAGGATTGTTTTTTCCTTTCTGAAAAAAAGGTGTTTTAAAGCTCGCACTGAAGCTCCCGATTACTATGGAGAACATAAAAGATGGGTCGACCACCCGGTTTGTATTTTCCTGCCGTCATCCTCTTCTTGGGACTGGAAAGAAAAGGGAAGGCTGCTTCTTGACTGAGTACAGTGCTGGATTATGAAAAGTATTCCACCGTTGGAAGGATCTATTTCAAAGTCGAAATGTTTCCATATTTGGTGCTATAGAACAGACATACGGTTTTTTCCTACGATTTCAAGAAGTGATCAGACAGTTCCTCGGTGCTACAGTTGGTCGGTATGCGGCTTTTACGTGAGTGATTATTTTTTTATCTCGTTATGTGTATTACTAATGATTTAACAAATTTGAGGGAGTGATTTTTTTAAATGTTTAATTGTCATTAGTCATATTTTTAATTAAGGGAGAATAAATGTGAGATTCTATCAAGAAATTTAATTATATCTATATGTCCGAAGATAAATATACTGAGGTGTCACAGGTGAAAGAATAATAAGTTCTTCTAAATTAGCTTTTCATGTGATCTTAAATTTCCTAAGTAACTGTTTAAAATAATCGTAATTGTGAAGTGTTTATTAAGATTTTGGTAAGATTTAAAACTATTTAAAGATTGAAAAAATGTTTGTAAGTACTTAATTTCTGCTCAGTGGTAATTACGCAATTATTGTAAAGTGCATGACTAGTAATTTTGGGTACAATATATATAGTTGTACAGATTGTCGTATAAGAACTTTACAAGTAATGTTTTGGAAAACATTTGTGTAGAGGTAGTCTGATCAGCTATCCGTAAATAAAATTTTTGGAATATTAAATTAATGTATGTTATTGATTTACTATTGCATGTTTTTTGTGTTTTTTATCTTGTGGTCTACTGTCATGTGATCTTTTTGAAAAACATGGTTTAACTTCCATTTGAACCTGTGTAGTTTATTGCGGGCGTAGGAGAAATTAATGATGTTTATAACTTTACAATCAGATTTATTAATTTAACTGAACTGATTTTTTGATTTCTTGGTGTGAGATACACGCTTTGATAGCATTTGGACTACCGCCCCTTTGGGCTAAAACTATTTAAAAATAGCATAGCTTTAGAATTTCCGAAAGACAGGCTCGCGCATTTTAGTGATATGTTTTATTCTTTATAGTATTGTCATTATTCGCTTTCAAATTGGTGGGATTTTAATCAAAAATTCGTTATTTTACAAAGTGCGAGATAGATAATAAAAGATATTTCGAATTTGGGCTTTCAGATGCCCTTATTCGGGTAGAAGACTTTGTTATATTCAAAATTTGATTAATCTAGGTATCGTTGTTTTTCCACAATGCGAGAAACATAAATACTTTCATGCAGTAACTAAGCAATGATTCTTCATTACTTAGTTCCTTTAAATATTAGACAGGGCGATAATATTTGGTGGCAACAATTTAAAAAGTGATATATCACATTTAAGTGATTCAACTCAAAATGACGTTTAGAGATTAATAGTCCTTCTGGGCTGACGCCGCTCTGGTCTAAAAATTGGAATGGATCGTAGGTACCAAGAGTTCCTAATTTGAACTTATGATAATAACAATGTTCCTAACCTAAATCCATGTAACAATCTTGTTCACAACCTGAATCTGTTGATAATTATTTTCATAATCTGAATTCAGAGTTCATAACCTGATCCAAGTTTATCAGAATCTTTAGTGTTTCATGCAAGAATTCGAGCTCTGGATGAGACTGGGTCTTGATCTGACTACCATGGAACTTACACATACATCATAGGAACTTGCCAGCGTGGTAGCCTGGCTAAAAAGGATCCGCAGCAAGCATGGAACCGAGAAACTTCAAAGGCAAGGTGGTAAGTCTAACTTACGAAAGGAGATAGTTAACAGGGTGTTTTCTGATCATAACGTATCGTTATGGTGTTATTTTCCAGCTCCGAGGCAACCAGAAATTATAGAATAATGAATCTAGCAAGTCTAAAAAAATACTTGTAACAAAAATGTTTTGCTAAATGCATACACATGGTTTTGAGATTATGTACAGCAGGTATTAATAAATTTTACTCTCAGGGGAAAAATCTGTTACAAGTCAGTATATTTATAGGTCATCAAAAACAATGTAAAGTAATTCAGTCAAGAAAGGTAAATATTGTGAGGAATTTGGGAAATATCAGTGACACTAGAATTGATAGAAAAATTGTATTGACTATGAATAACTTTCATTACTCCAAGTATCGAAATAATATCCGAGGTAAAATTATATTTATATGTTGCGTCAAATATAATGTGATTTTATATAAAGAAAAAATATAAGATTGATGTTGGAATACATTTAAAGAATTTATCCTCCCCCCTCTAAAAAAAATAAATATAAACAAAATAAAAATATAAAAAATTTGAAAGCTTTCAGATTTTATATTATACACAACGAGGCGTTTTTTAACGTTATGTGTGCTATCTAGCGATACAGAGACCAACACTTTTGGTCTAAAATAAAGTAGAAAATAAAAAATATTCACTTAATAACTAACTTAATCAAAACTAAACTTAAATGCTTTACAGAACCTATTAACGCGAAGATTGGCCTTTTGACACTACGTATGTAGTGGGCTAAATGCAAATACTACAATACGTTTAGTATATCAGCATGAACTAAGTTGTGGCCTTAAAGGCAGACACGGACTGACTGAAAAGTACGCGCATACCAGAGCAGCAGGAAGGTTCTCCTCTCTCTTGACTAGAAGCCACTTCTTAAATACCTTTTACAGTTCGCAAATTCATTAGCATAAAAAATTGTACTCGCGCTTATTGTGGCCGGAAATGGAAACCAAGCGAGGATAGCAAGGTTTTAAAGTAAAATAAACGTTAGTAAAACTTAAAATCCTTATACTTTTATTTATTAAATATCATGTCCTTCCCACTTAAACCATAGAATTCAATGCAACAGGAACATCACAAAATAGTTTAAAAAGAGTCTACCTTTGGAATTTTTGCTTGAGATAAAAATGTTTTTTTTTTCGTACAGTGTTGCCATTGTTCACTTTGAAATCGTTGAGTCTGTTAATCAAAAATTCGTTAAAGTTTTACAAAATATGATATGATAATAAAACAAATTCCAAATTTGGGCAAATTCCAAATAAACGTTAGTAAAACTTAAAATCCTTATACCTTTATTTATTAAATATCATGTCCTTCCCACTTAAACCATAGAATTCAATGCAACAGGAACATCACAAAATAGTTTAAAAAGAGTCTACCTTTGGAATTTTTGCTTGAGAGTTTAAAAAGAGTCTACCTTTGGAATTTTTGCTTGAGATAAAAATGTTTTTTTTTTCGTACAGTGTTGCCATTGTTCACTTTGAAATCGTTGAGTCTGTTAATCAAAAATTCGTTAAAGTTTTACAAAATATGATATGATAATAAAACAAATTCCAAATTTGGGCTTCCAGATGTCATATTGTAATGGAGGACAACGTTATTTAAAATTTGGTGTCTGTAGGTGCGAGAAACATACATACACTCATGCAGATCCCTCATTATTTCATTTATTTAAATACAATGTAGGGCTCTGATATTTGGTGGCAATAATTTGAAAAGTGAAACACCGTTTATAGTGAAACAATACAAGATGTCGAAAAGAAATTAATAGCCCTTCTGGGCAAATTGCGCCTTTGGGATAATAAAAGACAACTTACTTTTGCTTATACTAAAACTACTGTAACTGAGGTTTGCAGACGAATTTTTACCCAAATTTTATCACAATATCAAAACACTAAAAGAGTAGAAGAAAAAAAAACTAATTTTTTTTTTTGCCTTCAATTTGAAGCTAAAACTAATGAGCACAAATTTACTTCCGCTTCTCGCGGAATAACAGACCACAAGCAAAAGCCAATTATTTATAATTTATCCTGACACCAGGCTCGGTAATAATTCATATACTAATTACATGGCATTCAACAACAAAGGAGAAAACTTATCAACCGAGCAAAATATCGCTCACGCTATAATTAGAGGAGTTGTTTCGGTGTTCAGGTCGCCGAACGCTCGCAGTTCGTTTTAAAGTTATATATTTACTCTTACATGAAACTCTTCTTATTTATATATACTTGTGCGCAAAATTAAGAGAATTTGCGCATTATCCCGAATTTTTAAATTGCGAACAGATTTTAATGAAATTTGGTCTGAATATTCATTTGTAACAAAGAAAGAGATATACTATACAAAAGCAATTTTAAGTATGCAAGATTATAAGTGAAGTTCAAAATACGGAGATGTCTAAAATCCACGTTGTGGTATGGAGCTGAAAATATGTCTAATGTGGAGTATGATCCCCTCTTGCAAACAGACAGGTTGCAAATGGTGACGGCGTATTGGACCGGAGACAATTGGGGAGCCCTTGGTAGACAATCCCACTCCTGCGTCCCAGACATGCTGTATAGGATTAACGTCAGGAGATCTGGCTACAATACCGCGTCGAATATTTTTATTTTAAGTAACGAATATATTTATAATTTCAGCTTCTCGTTTGGTTTCCTCACCAAAAATATAAATCAGTTTGAAAACATTTAAGTCGATAGTTTTGGATTATCAAGCCAGGATGTGTTTGTGTTTCTCGAGGCCACGCTTCTAGGTTCGCTAGTTCCGATACGATTGTATTGTTTGTCTTTGCGTTATTGTTGCTAACATTTGAACTGTTACGCCTGTGAAATGTTTTGAGCCAAGTTCACGTTAAATCAGTTTTTCGTCTTTGAGTACTTAGTTTAACTTTTGAAATTCATTCTTACTTTAAGTCACGTGGTGACGAATGGGGTGTGATCTTTTAAAGCGTGAGAACTGCATTTATATTCAAATTCTCGTTAGTAAAAACATTGTTTTAAACCTTTTGAAGACTCTGCTGTTGCTTCAGACCAAGCTATAATTTGGTCCATGGTTATTAGGCGTTTGATATTAGTTTGCGCTAGCAAAGAAGGTCGAACTTTATAACCTTACAATATTTTATCCATTTGCATAATGTTTCGGCTGCATAATTAGTACCTTTAACTCAATACCTATCTTAAAAGTAAACATAATTTATAAATTCTCTTAATTTTGCATACTAGTGTATTTGGTGGAGAGTTGAAACTGTAGAAGTGTAGTACATATTTTTGATATGGACGAAAACTTATTAAATTATACTAAACTTTAAACTGAATGAACTTTAACAATCAAACCAAGAGAATTATTTAGTTTGCATTTAATTATAATAAGGATATAAAATTTTCGATTAGGTGTGAAAGATAAATAAGATACAATGAAGTTTATCACCCTCCTAACAGATGATAATCGATTTAGTTGAAACATATAAACTCCAAACACCTCCAAAAATTTACTTTTGGAAGTGCGATGCCTGTTTTTTGATTCATTGGAAATTATTTTTATTAAAAATGCTTTATCCGTAATAGATTATGATAAGTAGTACACCGCAGATAACTGAAAATTTGTTTAATGAAAATCCGGACTATTTTTATGAAATATTCTGCCTTTCTTGTAGCAACGGCAATGACAAAAATCTATATCTGAACTTCAAAACTAATTAAATGTATAAAAGTGCCAACTGTTTCGAGATAGGAACTTTTTTTTAACCGAAGTATCACTGCAATCTATTCGGATCACTTAGAAAAAGATAGGGCCTTAGAAATTTTATGTGTAAGTTCATTGATTATTCACATACGTTTGCCTTGGGAAATATATAATTGCTTTGGGAAACATCTAGTAATCCTAAATGGGAACAGGGAGTTTACTCAAGCTATGTTTGAGTGTGCGTGGAACAGACAATACAAGTAAGAAGGGTTAACTTTACCTTTTATTTCTCATAGCGTATAAGCGCTCCCGCACTTAGGGATACAGATACCAACACTTTTGGTCTAAAATAACGTAGAAAATAAGAAATATTCACTTAATAACTAACTTAACTAAATCAAAACTAAACTTACAGAACCTATTAAGTTACATTACGTTAAAAATAATGTCAAATAAACGTTATTTTTGTTTTGTTGATGTAATTGTTAAAAATTATAGGTAACCAACAATGATTTAAAATTTTTGGTTCAACTATAAAAAAGTCATCAACCTCAAATTGGCGAGTTCTAGAAATGACCATCCACATAAAATTACTACCGTCAATTTTTTGTTATCATGTAAAATTTTGACTTTATAAATTGGGACTTTATAAAGTCAAATATAAATAACAAATGAGTACTTACTGTACTTAACTTGGGAATGTCATAGAACTCCAGAAAAATCCAGAATGCTATATATTATCAAATTACGAGTACATTATCATTTTAAAAAGACGTGTAGATATACATACTATAAAATAATGTAAGATATATATTATTAATTTGAAATATAATGCTAGCAAAACTGACTTTTGCAAACAGAGTAAAATGCGTATTGTTATGATCTTATCTAAACCTTAGAAGGTGTGTTTCGAAATTAACTCTACCACGGCTAATCCTTTGGTACCAGATCTAATTCTTTTTATACATTTTTTATGTTCTAATGCATTTATCAGCAGATCTAGTGCTCTTTCATTTTAATTGATAAGAGTAAAAATAGCATGTTTAGCCATCTGAATCCTTGGGTATGGTAGAAAATGGGATTTAACGGAATCAATTAATTTTAACTGCACTATAAAAATCTCTTAATTTATAGAGTCATTACGTATTTTTTGAAAACAGGAGGAATGAGAGGAAAAATGTGCAACGCCTTCGCCAGGAATCGAACCACGGACCTCTCGGTTACGCGTCGAGTGTGCTGACCACTACACCACGAAGACATGCGAAGAAGGCGTGAGAAATACCTTATATACTTCCCCTTTTAAAGGGAGACTGGAGACTAGGGGACCCTATCGCTAAATCCTGGTGGTGGAGAATCATCATCTGCCACTCTTTTAGTTCGGGCGTAAGTGCAGAGATTAGGTTATTTGGAAGCAGGAGATGTGAAAAATTAGCAATGGCCTCGCCGGGACTCGAACTACTCGCATCTCGAATACGCATCGAGCGTGCTGACGATTAGATAACGAAGGCATGCGAAGAAGGCGGGAGAAATACCTTATAAATTGAGGGACATTATACCTTTATAACAATAAAAGCTATCTAAATTTAGATTATTGCTCTTAGCTAAATATAGCCTTAGTTTCCTAATTTCATCAAAAGGAAACAAAATGAAAATGATTGCGAGATCTTTACATTTTACAAATAAAAACTACTAAAAAGATAAGTATAGCAAATAACGTTCCGACTTTAGACATAAAAAAATAAGGTATGGTTTCGAACAAATAAATATTACAGGTATTGCGGTAAAAGGTTTAGTGATTCTAAATTCTGAAATGTCCAAATCAGGCTATTTTCTCATTATAGCTCCATTTTGGAGTCTTATTGAAGAAAATGTCTATGAAGTATTTTAGATAATACCATTTACTGCTTTAGGCTATCAGCATTAAGAAAAGCTCAAGAACTTAAGTTTTCCAATATATATTTGGATAAAAATTGCTTAAGTGAAAAACCTTTTCGTAATTTAAAATGTTGATTAAAGCTCAGCTGTGCGTCCTTCATTCAATTGAAATTATACTTCCACCAATGAAAATGAGAAAAATAAGAAATCAATTAAAATGTCCTTGATCAATTCTGCCGCATGTACGAACAAATTTTTAAAAATTTATCAATGACATATTTTACTATATTTAAGAGATTATTAAAATAAGAAAATTTGCTAAAATAATGAAAATTTGTTGCCAGTCTTTTTCTTATTTCTTTCCAGTCATTATATTTTAATAAAAAATAATAATAAACATTTATATTATAAAAGTATTTTTGCCTTACGCATACTGATGAATTTTCAAGATTTATCGTTAGTTAGAGAAAGCCACGTAAAATACATAAACCTAAAATCAGCGCATACGTACATCATATAAAAAAAAATGCAGCTTTCAACGAAAAATATTGTTGTGTAGCAAATTCACGTAACAATTAATTATTTAAGTTTGACTTGAGATTTAATTTTCATTATTCGAAATTTATGCTACACAGCGTTATTTTATATAATATATCGTATTTATATTTGCTTTAGTTTAATTTTAATTAGGGGTTTTGGTACTTTAACGTTTCTTCCACCGGTAACTCGTAAATGCGTTGAAACAGACAATGGAATTAGGTGCTTTCCTACGTAATAAACTTGATTTAAAATTACGTAATTTAGGTTGATCCTCTATCAATTTATATCACTGGATGCAGAAAAATTAGCCTTTTAAATTAAGAGCACTTTCAAGATTCTAGCTTAAATAGTTTTTAAGTTACAGTTAATTATTTAACGAATTTTTTGCACTTCGTGGGATTTTTGGTTTAGGGGGGGAAAGGAGTGAAAACAAAGTTGCACTTGCAGTTGAATTCTAAGGCTTTGCTTAGAATTCTGGCCGGGGGGTTGCTTTGCTTTGGGTTTGCCAGTTTTCTCACGCTTGCGTCGGATTCTTGGCTTTTCCTTTGGCGGGTTTGGTGAGATTCGAATTTGTGTTTTAGATCAACTCCTCGGAATTTGGAAGATTGTAGCAGGGGTTTGTTCGAAGTGTAGAGTTTTGGATTTTTTCACTCTTTTAGGAGGATTGGGCGATATCTGGTTTCCTGACTTTACAAAAAGGCGGTGCACGTGTGATTCTCCCTCTTTCTTCGGCTGACGACGTTGTGCTCTCCGTGCCCTAAGTACGGGTTTTGTGGTGCAGCTTCGATGAGATTTCTTCGTAACTGGAGGTTTATGGCTCCTTTCGCCGATGTCGTACTGATCCTAATATTCTAAAATTTAATCGATCCTCGAGAGAATATTCTTCAATTATGAGCTAACGACAATTCATTTACGTTTTTCTTCAAAATTATGCATTACCTTCGGGCACAGACTGCCCTATGAATTAAAAAAAAAAGAAAAAAGAAAAAAAATATTCTTGTATATTGGATTTCCTACTGCTTTTCGTTCAGCCGGTTGAGAATATACATTTTTTTTTACTTCGACGATGCTGTCCATCTCTGATTATGATTAAGGCTTCCTACTACAGTTGCAACTCCCGGTTCCTGATGTGATAGTCCTGTTTTCCGGTTCCATCTTTTCTGTGCGTCTCCCGTCTTGCCGGATGAAGATTCACGTCGTCGTTATTGATGATGTCCATCCTGCCGTTCATCGTTGAGATTAGCCCTGTCCATCGGTCTTACAGATTTCATCTTACATATCTCCGAAGACCAGATGCGGATCCTTCAGTCCACATCATCTTTTTCTGCAAAGTTCCGGCTTAGGAGCATGCAGATAAGAATTATTTTCTTTTCTTCTGAAATTTTAGTTCTTAACTTTAATTCTTAATAAAATTTTATTTAAAATTTACTGATTTAACTATCTCCTAAAAGAGCAAGGATTCAATTATTTTCAAAACGAAATTATATTTTAATGTTTGTTGTAAAGGATTTTGAAATGTAGAGGAATTTAAATTTTAATATCTTTTGATCATTTACTGTGTTTGCAGAGATTGAGGTAAAATTGCTAGCAGTCTTAAATAGCTCCAGTTTAAATTCTAAATTTACTTAAAAGGGTGGGTTAGTAGTTCTTTCTATTTTTTTAAGTGCAATACGATAAATATTTAACTCTGTTCTGAATTTATAGAAATTTTATATTTCTTGGATGAATAAGGTGTAAGAACCTTAAAATTGTTACGTGTAATAGAAGTTATTAATTTTATATATCTTAACTCATGAAATAGTTAGAATTGACTAATAGTTTTTCTAATTTAAGTGGTTATATAAAAAGTTGCTGAATTGTGAAAACCAATATTAATGTTTGAAATGGTCATTCCTTGAATAATTGTTTTGGTAGGTCCCGGGGCACTAGTTTGAATATAATAGAAATTTGTTGAATTAATATGTTTAAGGAATTATAATACACTCTATAATTTTTTAGTATTACTGATTTATGTGTTCCTTTTAAAATATGTTAACACTACATTGTATCACCAGTATCAAGGTTCATCGGGTTGTATGCACTAACTTATATTTAAAACACAACGCAATGTTTAAATTTGTTTAGGTCAATTAGCACCTAACAATATATTTAATGTCCAACCAGCGCAAGTTTGTTCTACAATAAAATTCCCAAATAAAACTCAAAGTAAATATGCATTTTTCAAAATAATGTAACCTGAAAAATTCGCCATAGAATTCCCTTTCACGAAAAGTTGCTGAAATAATAATTTTTATGGGAAAAATATGAAAAACCTGGTTGTTTAATTTAGAGTAGATGTAATTTGATAGTCTACAGAAAGCGAGTTCTAGCGATTCGAATAAAAATTGCAGTTAAATTCGTCCACGAAAACTTCCCTTCAGCTGGGCAGGATTTTTAATACGCTTTGTTATAATTTCACAAACTAAATTCAAATTTTTGGACTGACACGCTACATTACATTACTACAAAATGTAAATAGCCTGAATTACCAAAAGCTGTCATCGCGCAGGAGGTATCGTCCCCCCAGCGGCGCGCTGCACCTGTTCCAGGGAAAGCTGTCATTCGTCAAAACATAAAATGTTTAAATTTTGTTTCGTATTTAGTCAGTCCATTTTTTTAAAACAGACTGAGTGATCTAAAAGAAATACGTTCGTTAAACATAAAATGTTTAAATTTTCTTTCGTATTTATTCAGTATTTTTTTCCTTAAATAGACTGAGTGATTTAAAAACAATAAATGTATTTTCTTAATAATTTCGATCTTTATTTTATTTTTATTGATACAGTTAACTAATAGACATTAAAATTCATGTAGTATGATAGTAATTACTAAACACGTTTCTAACGCCATATAACAAGAAACTGGTACAGATATTTTTTCATTACTTTGACATATTTTTTGGACACATACGAGGTATAGAACTAATTTAAGGCAAGTCATCCTTTAAGACTCTAAAAATATAATTTTCAGACATTTATTTTATTTAAATCACTGATTTCTTGACTAAAGTGAAAACTATTAATGATGCTTAAAGTAGAGGGATCTATCACCATCTTCTTACTTATATCGCTATGCTTCTCTTACATATCATGTTATCGTATAACTAGTTTCTTCCTGTAAAATGAGAAATTGAAGTTGTTCATTGTGATTGCGAATATTTTATTTGTTATTTAGTGCAGTAATATTTATTGCAGTTAATGTTCCAAATTATTTAGAGACGATTTAAGAAAAAAAATTGCTACATCTTTTGTAGATAAATTAAAATGAGAAAAAAGTCCCTAGACCTGCATTTTCCGCAATAAAATTATTCATAGCTAGGCGCTAAGAAAATTTTCTTGATCTATAAATCTTACGGAACACTAATTTACTCTTATTAAACCAAAAATAAAAGTAAGGATGAAAGACGTCATTTTAATGCCTTTTTTAATAGGGAAATAGAGACCAGATTCCTTTTAATCTTCAAAAAAGAATTTGCTAAAAGGTAATTTCATTTTGAAATAACTTTATCCTTTAATGCTCCCTAAACGAAATATGTCTTGTGGAATAAAAGTGATTTTTGCCGAGATTTCTCTATACAATTATATTCTTACTGTTTCGACTTTAATTTTTTATTTTTATTTATTTATTTATTTTCTGAGAAAATATTTTAAATCTTTCAGTGTAACTTCAAATAAAATCAAGAATCATTCGTTCAAGAATCATTCGTTCTGACGTTTCATAATGCAACTTAGTTTAAGAAGGTTTATTAAGTTTCCATGAAAGTTTAATCTTATTTGATCAGACTTCAAGAGGTTTAGTGATACAGAAACGCAATAAAATTTAATATGTTGAAATACTAATTTGATCGAAAAGAAATTGGATAATGCCAAACAAATTCTGAATATTTACCTGAATGAAATCTGATCTCCATGCTTTTCAAAATACACTCATATCCATAAATTGAGGTTCATGCCAGCTCCAGCAAATAAAGATTCAGAAACAAAGCAAACGTGACTTAGTCATAAAGCCCATTTATTAGAAAACAGATAAAGAGCATAAACGATGGTGTATATAAATACCATTCATAAAAACTATGGTTTTTGCTCCCGGGAACACAATTACAAAATATTTCCCTTACAAAAACCTAACAAACTTAACATTTAATTATTGCTATGATGGTTGCTTTATTGTATATCTCCAAGACGATAAAATAAAGTCCATAAACCGCCTAGTCATGCTGGTCAAATGCCGCCTAGTCAAATTATCGAGCTCATTTTGGAGAAGATTACTCCACTCAGCAAGCAGTGCTCTCCGAGTTCCGGTACAGTTGAAGGAGGCTCTTGACGGGCTGCAATTCGTCGGCTGAGCATGACCCACACATGCTCTATAGGATATCACGTCAGGTGAGAATGCCGGCAATACGTACGGGTGATATCCTTAGACTGACTGAAAACATTCCCTTACAATGTTTGCACGTTGAAGAAGGGTATTGTCATCCATAAACACCAATTCTGCGCCCATGGCACCCCTAAACAAACGTACATGTTGTTTCAGAATGAAGTCCCTATAAATATAGCCTACCATGATTCCGAACTGAACATGTGCATCTGTTCTGGAGCCCCAGTATAAATCCAACCCAAGCAAGCAATCCTGCTCCAATGTAATGGTGCCGTTCAATGATGTTGTCTTAGTGGTATATGGAGTTCTCCATATGAACGTCCGACGCGAATCAGACTGAAACCTAAATCTCGACTCGTCGAAAAACATGCTGTCGCGAACTGTGACGATGCTCACATTGCATATCCTTTACACCAGCTTAACCGCTGGCGACAATGAGTTGCTGTGAGTGCAACATACCCAACAAGCCTGCGCGCATATAGTGCGCGCTGTGCCAAATGTCTGTTTACGGTTTGCCTCGAAACTATCGTACCCGTGGCTGAAGATAGTTGACGAGACAGGTATGATGCGCGCTCCGTCTGCTTCTGTTTGTTATTATGCAAAATGTATTTCTGTCATTGAAATGAGGAGCGGCGCAGAAGAAAATTTGTTATGGTTTTTAAAGCATCCGTTTGGCACTTCAAGTTTACTGGGAATTACTGGAGCTCCAACGGTTCAGAGTATCTTCTGAGTTGCGCTTATGAAGCTAGAGGATTCCAGTGTTCTGACGCCGATACTAAGCCAACGTTATGTTTGAAGGTCAATAAAGAGATTCGGTCAAAATTATGATATTGAACTTTTTAAAATTTATCTGAGGTAATCATACAGTCCACTACTATTAAAGAAAGGAACATACGTGGTTTTTGATCCGTCCATTACGGAGGTGCAGTAAAATTGATGAGTCAGTGTATTTCTGTATCTTTCTTGTTAGATAAATGGCATTTACTACGATTAAGATGAAAAAGCGTGTAGCTAAAGCTAAGTTAACTAAACTAAAGGATAAAATGACACTGAGCTAAGATTCTGCTGATTATGCTCAGTTAGAACTTTTTAAATCCAGATTAAGTAATGTTACGGCTGAAATTTGAGCTATTTTTAATAATACTTTTGTAGTTTGGAAAGAAAAAGATATTGAAGTGTTTATAGAAGAACAACAAGACATTGGAGATACTATTGATGAGTTATTTTTAACGCCAACCAAAGTTAATGTTAAGAATGCAAAAGATGTCAGTGTGGAAGCTAAATCTCGTGAAATAGCGAGTATTCTTTTACCGAAACTAACTCTTCTTGTATTTAGTGGTAGTACAGAAGAATGGTTATCGTTTTTTGATTTATTTAAAACAGCGATACTGGATAATGATAAGTTATCTGGGGTAGCTAATAATAAAATGTAAAAGCTACGATATTTAAATGGCTCTTTAAAGGGAGATACATTAAGGATTATTCTAGCTTTAACTAGTTGTGACAGAAATTTTGATATCACATGGAATTATCTGTGTCAAAGATTTTCACATAAGAAAGCGTTACTTTCATCGTTATTAAAGAAAATCTTCCATCTATGAAATTTACAAACTGAAAACTATAGTCAGGTATTAGCTTTGGTAGACACCGTAAGATAATTTGTATGTTCGTTTGAAAATTTGGGGTTCAAAGTGCAACAATTCGCTTATACTATTTTAATGATAATAGTACCATTTAAATTAGATTCTCCTACGAGAGGATGGTGGAAAAGAACGTTAAAGCGTAAGGAAATACCAACACTTAATGACCTGTTAGAATTCTTAAAATCTCATGCCAGAACTCTGCAAGCAGGTAAGCCACAAGGTGTTAAAAAACAAAGTGAGAGAGACAAATTAACCTCATTGGCTGTAAAGATTCGCACGCAGTGTACTTACTGAAAAGTCAGTCATTCAGTAATGAAATGTAATAAGTCTTTAAACCTGAATGTTCAGGAGCGTATTAATTTTGTCAAGAAAAACAATGTTTGTTTTAATTGTTTAGTTTCAAGTCATAAAGCTTTCGAGTGTAGAAGTATTCATAAATGTAAAGAGTGCTTTACAAATCATCACACATTACTGCATTTTGAAAGAGTTCAAAATGAGCCCAAAGCTCGCAAAGGAGTGATGAACTGATCTTAAGAAATATCGGTGACGGCTAAACCATTTTTTCCTGGGCAAGAATCTCGTACTCAATCGGCTGAGTAAGAATTTCGCAAGTTCAAGTCCAGTGATTAAATCTTGTATATCAGAATTTAATTTTCAGCTTAAAGTTTTATTATGCACGGCTGTGATTAAAGCGTTAGATGCATCTGATGAATACCAGTTGTGCAGAACTCCCCTTGATCCTGGCTGTCAAGCAAGCCTGATTTCAGAAGACTGCGTACAGAGACTAGGGTTATAGAGAAGAAATACGAAGGTTTTCATTCCATGTTTAGGATCATTGGATACGAAAACTAATGGAATGGTGGAAATAAATTTCGTGCCGCATTTTCCAGCTAAGGTGGTTTTCAAAACACCAGCATTTATTATCAATTGAATTACTGAAGCATTGCCGCATTTTACTTTAGATAAGAAGTACATTGAGGGATATAATGATTTAATGTTAGCGGATCCAACATTCTACAAGAATGGGCCTGTTGATATATATTTACGCGTAGATATCGCTTTACTTCTATTGAAGGGGGGACATGATTAAATGCGAAGCAGGTAAACCAGTAGCCTCTCGTTCTGAACTAGTTTGGATTATTTCGGGTAGTATGAATAATTCAACAGTGGTTAATCCCACTATATCTGTGAACAATATACAACTGGAAACTGAGCAGTTGCTGTCTAACTTTTGGAAATTAGGTGTTGTACCTACATTTGACATTCTTACCAAATCGGAAAGAGCATATTACTTCAAATCTACGTTTAAGAGAGAGGAAAATGGAGTATATCCAGTGAAATTACAGTTTCATGCTCCGCCTTCTGAGCTTGGAGATTCGAGACAGTTAGCTATACGTAGATTTAAGTCTTTAGAGTCACTTTTAAAAAAGGCCTCGGATATATGAGCAATATAAGGATTTCATGAGGGAATATCTTGAGCTGAGACATATGGAAAAAGTGCCTGAGAGGGAGATTTTTATTGATTCTACGTTTTGTATGCCTCATCATGCCGCGTTGAAGGAATCGAGTACTACTACTAAACTGAGAGTCGTTTTCAAAGCTTCATCTAAAACAACGTTGGGACTTTCATTAAATGACCTTTTGATGGCTGGCTCAAGAGTCCAGCAAGGGCTGTTTCCAATTCTTCTACGGTTCAGAACTTATAAACTTGCGTTATGTGCCGATGTAGAGAAGATGTTCAGATAAATTCGCGTCCATCCAGAAGATACAAATTGGCAACGAATACTATGTAGGGATAGTCATAGTGAGCCCTTGAGTATATTCAGATTAGTAACAGTTACGTATGAGACTGCCTGTGCACCATATTGGTCTACTAGAAGATAATGAAACAACTTGTATTAGATACAAAAGTCAGATTCCCTTTAGCATCAAAAATTGCCCTTCGCCACTTTTGTGTTGATGATTTATATTCAGGGCGCGAAGTGAAGAGGAAGCGAATGCTTTACTTCAACAGTTAAATGAAATGATGGAAAGGGGATTATTCCTCTTACGTGGGTATCGAACAGTTCAGTTATTTTACAGAATATTCCAGAGTGCTTACGAGAACTCAGTATTTCTCTGAAAATAACCAAGTGATACGAAAATAAAGGTACTAAGCATTCATTGGAAAACCTCTAGTGATAAATATCATTATTCAGAATGCATTAATGATAGAGAGTTTACCAAGAGGACTATTTTGACCGAGGTAGTCAAAATCTCCGATCCGATGAGGTGGTTAGCGCCAACATTGATGTACGCGAAAATATTATTACAAGAGTTGTGGAGTTTAGAGCTTGGTTGGAATGAAGTGGTTGACAAGAAAGTAAGTAGAAAGTGAAAACGTTTCTACCTAGAATTGTCCTTACTATCACGCTTACAAATTCCGAGGCATGTCTTGAGTCCAACGGCAATAATAATAGAAATTCATGCTTTCTGTGATGCTTCTCGAAAAGCGTATTGTGCAGTCGTCTATCTCAGAACAGTCAGCTGTGATTCTTCAGTCAAGGTTAGCCTTCTGGCATCAAAAACCAGAGTAGCTCACTTAAAAAACAGTCTCTTCCAAGACTAGAGTTGTGCGCTGCGTTACTTTTAACCAACTTCTTGCATGCAGTATTATCATGCATTGAACTGCAGATTAACAGTATTTAGGCGTGAACCGACTCACGGGTTACATTGGCTTGGATTCGTCCGAGCCTCGCCGTTGGCTGCTCTTTGTAGCAAATCGGGTTGCGAAGATTCAGGAAGCTGTTCCAGGTATTCAATGGAATTATGTCGTTGGAAAAGAGAATCTGGCAGACTGTAGAACCAGAGGTATTACTCCATCATAATTCTTAAAATGCAAGTTATGGATGAAGGGACCTTAGTGGTTAAACAAATCTATAATTCATGTAGAGCAAGATTTAAGTACAGAATTGGAGAATGAAGTTATGTTAAGGAAACTGAAAAAGAGTTTTAGTTCCAATGTTTTCAAATTTGAAGAACCTAGTATATTTTCCAAGTTTTCATCATGGTTAAAACTATGTCGAATATCAGCTTGGTGGTTGAGATTCAACAATAATTGGAGTTTCTTGCAGAGCGTATAAAGGCGTATCTACTGAAAAACTTTGTGAAGTTACTTTTATGATTGTTAGCATTGTTCAAAGAGCTGAATCTTCAGAAGAATTATTCTGTTTAGAATCGGGTAAACGTTTGAAGGCAGCAAGCAAGCTATTGTCTTTAAATACTTTCTTAGATTCCGCATTAATAATGCGTGTAGGTGGAAGGTTCAGAAACGTTACAGTTTCAAATAATCAGAAACATCCTATGCTTTTACCTAAGAATCATAACATTACATTTTTGATTATTAATCATTATCAGGAAACGTATCTTCACGCAGGTACTCAACTACTCGTTTTTGACACACGCCATAGATTTTGGATTGTGAATACTAGAGATATTATTTGAAAGTGTATAAACCAATGTGTTATCTGCCGTAGATTTAGAGCGCAAAATGCAACTCAGCTAATGGCAGATTTACCCGCTACAGGAATTACTCAAAGTAGAACTTTTTCTCCTGTAGAGATCGATGTTGCAGGACCATTTAATGTCAAATATCGCACTGGTGGAGAAGCTGAAATCTTTAAGTGCTATATATGTCTATTTATTTGTTTTACTACTAGAGCAATAAGTTTAGAATCTTTCTACAAAATCATTCCTTGCGATACTTATGAGGTTTATAGCACGTAGAGGTAAACCGAGTGAAAATCATAATGATTGTGCAACGAACTTTATAGGAGCTAATAAAGAATTAAAGAAAGCCTTTCTAATGTTCAACGTGATGAATAGATTCAGGTTTACACTTCTGCAGAGAATAATAAGTGGTTATTTAATCCATCCTCTGCACCTCATTTTTGAAGACTTTGGGAAGCGGGGATCAAGTCCATGAAACATCACTTGAAAAGATTTTCAGGAACACGGATTTTAACATACAAGGAATTTCTGACATTAATAACCCAAAGTGAATCCTGTCTTAATTCTAGGCCTTTGGTACCAGCTTCAAGTGACTGCAACGACCTGGAGGCCATAACACCAGGACATTTCTTAACACTAGCCGCTTTTTAAGCGCTGTTCAGAACCTAATCAAATTCAAGAAACCAACGGTCGCAGTGATCGTTGGAGAAACTTGCAAGGGCTATTTCAACACGTCTGGAAAAGATGGAATAGTGATTATTTATCTAGGATGCGGCAGAGACTCAAGAGGTGCAAGTTGTAGCGAGATCTGAAAATCGGTGATATGGTTCTAATTAAGAACGAAAATCTACCTCCGCTATGATGGAAATTAGGTAGCATTGTTAATGCGTAAGATGGTCTAGATGAAACAAGTGTTCGAGTGGTAAGTTTACGCACGTCCAGTGGTGAAATTACGAAACCTATAGTAAAGTTATGTACTTTGCTATTTAATTCCTGATTTATAGGCTTTAATTTTTATTTTTCGGGTCTATTCAGTTTGATAATTTACAATTTATTGTTTGAACAGCCTTTGACTTCAAGGCTGGGGGTATGTTTCTTATTATGCAAATTGTATTTCTGTCATTGAAATGAAGAGTGGCGCAGACGGAAATTTGTTACGGTTTTTAAGCATGCGTTTGGAACTTCATGTTTGTTGGGAATTACTGGACTTCCAACGATGCAGAGTTTCTTCTGAGTTATGCTTTCTAAGCTAGAGGTTTCCCGTGTTCTGTCGCCGTTCCTCAGAAAATGTTATGAGTTCATCTGAGGTAATCGCATGTCATCATACAGTCCACTATTATAAAACAACGGAACACACAGCTATTTTGGCAGTTACTGCCAAATACCGGTCACCATTTGGCATTGTAATGCGCGGGAGACCTGTAGTGTACCGTCTACTGCCATTTACTTCATTTTGGAATCGTTGCTAAAGCCTAGAGATGACACTTTGTGTGGTTGTAAGTTCCTCAGATTCTTTCATCTGAGTACGCCCACATTCCAGGGTTCCGTTAATTCTACCGCGTAAAAAATCATGCGTATGCGTCCTCTGTGTCGTAACTATTCGGTTGTGGCACTGAGCAGCTTACAGAACGCTTGTGAATAATTTTATTCTTTGCTACCATTCGTTATATACTCTTATATACACAAACTCTCGTCATTGTGCCGTACTATCGGCGTCATCTGATGGCTTCCTCTAATTTGCATATTATTCTTGAAAGATGTGTGCGATAATTCTACAGGAGAAATTTTTACTTCAAAGTTCGATTTCCGTGTGATTCTGAATTATCTTTAATTTCTGGAAATTAGTGTAGTAGTACCACTGACCACTCATATACCGACCTCAGAATTCACCAATGTTTGGAAATATTTAATTAAAGTATTTTTAGCACCCTCTGTGATTTAGCTTGAACACCTATTCCGGAAATAAAATGGAAGTCTCTTATTTTGAATAAATGGAGGAATTCAACTTTGTAAATAAAATAACGGACTAAACATACGAAATCTTGGAAGTAAAATATGCGGGACGACGTCCACATTTGTTTTCATTAAAAACTGTTTCTTTCAAAAAATACAGTGACTTTATGCGTAAAGTACGTTAGACCACATCCTAATGCAAGTTGCATATTTTTAAACTAATATTCTTTCTCCCAAGTGTCAAGAGGTGAGAATAAAATAACATATGGTTTTCAATATAGAAGAGTATAAATATGGATGAAGATTTCATCACGGGACTTCGTAAGAAATTCTCTTCAGAACTCATTTACTTCGAAAGCACTTATGAATAGTACCTGCATTGCAGCCGTTCAGACAGTATAGTGATTAGGAAAGCCTACTATGGTATCGAAGGCCCGGATTTGAATCCCGGATATGGCATGGTGTTTGTAAGCGTATAGTGTCTTTGCGGCATGAGGTCACTCTAAATATATGGCGAGCCGAAAGTGCTCTCGTGTGGATTGATAGTAGGGAAAAGGTGCTGGGAGACCTCGGACCACTCCCTCAAAATTTGGATGGAAATAGGAGTCCAACTGAGGCTCTGGAAACCATTCTTCCGTCAAATTTATGGACAAGACTATAATAACAACAAAACTTCCACTGCACTTAACTT
The DNA here is from genome assembly GCA_000611955.2 of Stegodyphus mimosarum. NCBI lineage: Eukaryota > Metazoa > Arthropoda > Arachnida > Araneae > Eresidae > Stegodyphus > Stegodyphus mimosarum. The sequence continues at coordinate 266,234 of KK120824.1, forward strand.
TCACCTAGGTGTTTTTGCACTTGAAGTCTTTTGCATTCTGTATTTTAAGGGTTATTGCCTCATTATACAGTCGTAATTACAAAATGCATACATTGTTATGACCTAAGGCACGGACTCTAGAAAAGTTATAAGGTATTTCTCCGGCCTCCTTCGCATGCCTTCGTGATGTAGTGGTCAACACGCTCGATGCGTGTTCGAGATGTGAGTGGTTCGAGTCACAGCTAGGCCATTGCTCATTCTTCACATCTCCTGCTTCCAAATAACCTAATCTCTACACTGGCGCCCGAACTAAAAGGGTGGCAGATGATGATTCTCCACCACCAGGATTAGGCGATTAGGTCCCCTAATCCTCAGCCGCCCTTTAAAAGGGGTAGTATATAAGGTATTTCTCCCGCCTTCTTCGCATGCCTTCGCGGTGTAGGGATCAGCACGCTCAATGCGTATTCGAGAGATCCGTGCTTCGAATCCCGGCGAGCTCACTGCTCGCTTTTCACGTCTCCTGCTTCCAAATAACCTTTTGGCCCTACAAAGTTATGCAAGCTATTTTACAGAGGTCGTAAGTTATTCTTCATTTAAATATTCTCAGAGAAGTTCAGAACAATGGCTGATTTTGAAGAAAAAGCACAATGACTGTACAGCTATAAGGCAGCTGATTTCTAGAATGTTTTGTGAGGAAAATTCTCCCATTTTATCATTACATATTAGGAAAAACATAAAAAACCTCATGCTGTTATTCAACCGCAACGAATTGAACTCTGGAAGAACTTACAATTTTTTACAGCTTAAGTCAGTCGGTGATTTGTCGTGGCGAAACCCTGGGATAGATGAATAACTGAAGAAGGAGACTATGTTGAAAACGAAGGAAATGAGATTTGTAATAGGTAAGATTTAAAGCTTGATTTTGTATAGTTGTAAAGGATTAAATAATTCATTCCAAGCACATTCCTTATGTAGTCATTAACGAAATCAGGCAGTAGTGTGAAAACTCGTGTTACGATTCCCGGAATGTGCATAATTGATTTTTTATGTTCTTTGTCGAAAACTATAATAAATAGTCCTTGCAATGTCGCCTGAACTAAAATAGAGCGAACAATAGCCACAGCATAACAAGAGAACACCAAAGAAATGATTTTATGTACTTGTACAAAAAAAAACCCATTCATTCATGCTTCGTGTAACACGAGTTTGATTGCAAGATATGATTCTACACTAATTGGCTTGACGAGATTAATTATCATATTTATACTATCTGCTACTATTACTATGTATCAACAACTATTTAACATCATTTGTTTTCTAATGAAGTACAATTTTATGATTACCGTCTTAAATGTAAGTTAATCTTTTGAGTAATTTTGTTGTAAGAGGATCTATCTGTGTTGTAAAATATTCCTCATAAGCATTTTTAATTACTGTGTAAATTTCAAGAATTTGGGGCCTCGATGGCTATCCCTCTTGTACCTCGAAAGGTTTTTTTCGATGAACTCTAATAACTGAAACAACCACTCAGTGATTTAGAGAAGATCATTTTTAATATGGATAGTTTTAATAGTACGATATTTTTACTCATACTGATCAATTTATGCCATACAGAACAGTACGGTATCAGCATAATTCATTATATTACTATTGCTATATTTTACTTGTCAATATATTCTCAATGATTTCCGTTTCATCACTCTTCATATATACCAGTAAGCTAGAAGTATATAAATGTTTGAAACTGATAGCTGTTTTTTGGCATACAAAATTTCTTCGGTCGACTATTTCCAATTCAATGTAGCTTGCGGTGAATAACTGTTACTTATTTGCAAAGACACCTGGTTTTTATCAATAGGTAACAGGCATTGTTCTACTAGAATTTATTGACTAAAATTTATTATTTAGTAACATAAAATGCTTTTTTCTAAATAAAATTCAAATAAGCAGTTAAAGTGCTTACATTTCTGTAACAAATAATGAATAAACCTAAATAAATTTAATGATACTAATAATAAAGATCATAAAGTGCATAGCTCATAAAGCCCATATATTTAGATAGAACTTTCATAAAATGGCCCGAAAAATTGAACATTCATCAATTCATAAAAGTTATAACGTCTTTAATTTTAAAAATATTAATAGGTTATATTTGCAAAGAAATTATATTCGAAAGAGGCTTTGCAATGTTTGAGGATTATAATACTTTACGTTACATTTTGCTGTACTGCATTTTTCATATATGCGTCTTAGCACGTGTTAATGCTCTGCGTAATTTAAGATCCTTAAATAAATTTACACGCCTTCTCTCAAGTAGCCATTGTTTGCAAGGCAATGCTTAAAATCATTAATATATCTTCCAATATGTAATCATTACGTAAGCGCTAAACAAACTGAATTACGGAAAAACAATAAATGCATTTTTTCTTAATCTAAATTTTTTACTTTAGTTTAATAATGTTTAAACCGATGTATTTTAAAATACGTTTAACTGATAATATGTCCAGATGATTAAATTTTAGCGTTTTTGTCGTAGCTAATGAAATACATTTTTTGGTACAGAATAATATAGCTTAAAAATACTTTACCAAAAATCCGAAAATCATAGGAGAACGGAAAATGGCAAAGAACTATTTTTCGTTCAGCAAACTCTCAAGAAACAAGATAATATATAAAATAGCTATAAAAGAAATATAGTACAAAGATTTTAAAATTATTAGCCTGTGGAATGAGTCATATAATATCTAATAGCTTATGTCTGCTGTAAATGGATGGAAAGTTGTATTCTAAAGAGAATTTGGTAAATAGAAATCGAAATCGAACGCATATCTGTTTTCTAATGTTTTCTGTTTAAAGCAAAACGCAATACAAGGAGCTTACTCGAAATTCTGCTTCTTTCTTTTGCGTTAAAAATAAACAAGTAAAACAATAAGAGGAGAATAGCCTAGGTTTCTGATTTCTTATTTTAAACTATGCAATATTGGAAAAATATTATGTTTAGAATACATAGGATTTGTATACAAATAAGGAAGCAGGAATCTGAGTAAATTGTTTATTGATGTTAAAAGATACATTGAGCAGAATTCCATATTTCTAATAACATTTAACATTTTTTGATAAATAAACCACCTGCTAGTTAAAATACATCAAAATATAGCTTTAAAAATCTTCTAGATAAATATGCAAGAAATATATTAAAATTTTATATTATGACTCAAGGCTGTCATTACTTTCAAAGCTCCCAATATGGTTAGCAAACATGAAAGCTTTGTTAAATGTTAAGATTGAATATAAAATCCTTTGGGTCACAACAATCTTTTTCGTAAACCGGTTTAGAAGATGCTTTTCTCTTGCAGTCAAGCCATAGGACAAGGTGGGTCTTAAACTTTTATTGTTACTAGATAATGCAACCAAGAATCCATTCGAAAATTCGTGGTTTTAATGAAAAATGTCAACATTTTTTACTTCCACACCATGACATCTCTTCAAAAGGAACGGATTAAGGTGTCACTGTAGCTTTTAAACAATTTTATTTGAAACTAACGTTTCTTCAGATAATAAAGGCAACAACTTAAGAAGCTGTACCTTATTTGTTTAAAATACGAAAGGACTTGTATTTGAATGTCATTGAATATAAATATTAAATACTAGCTAAAAGTTAAGGAGACGTGTACAAATAATTTGAAAATGTTAGTTTCTCTTTAAAAAACCTAGAAATTAATATTTATCAAGGGTCTTAAACTTTATCGTAAACTACAATTCTAGACGTAGAACGATACATAAGCATTCTAATTTGTCATTCAATTTTATATGGGACAGCTTCATGAAAATTAAATAAATTCATGCTTTTAATTTATTTGAGCAGACCTTCTTTAAAATATTTCTCATACCACTTAATTTCTGTTTATATTGTTTCCGAAAATAAAGCTAATTAGTTTCATACGTAACGCATTTCATTACAATTTGTGAGGGTCTTAAAGAAAGTTTTACGCTACTACAAATATCGTCTGCGTAAATAGTTCGTGTTGGCGTGTTTAATCATATTTAGTTAAACGATTTTTTGGCATTTGAAGATGCCAAAAAGAAGACTTGCTTTAGAACACTGCGTTGTGAAATTTCTAAAAAATTATGGTTATCATTAAATACAACGTGTTTGAAATGGAACTATCATGCTACCAGATTAGAATCATTTAATTCCAGTTCTTTTGCGAAACGTCAGCTACAGAATGTATCCAAATCATGTGCACAGCTTTAGGTACGAATATTGTATCGTATGATACTGTAAACGATTTGGTATCGAAAGTTCAAATACAATGACTATGACATTAAAGAAGCAGAGCCGTCCGGCCGACCTAGTGATGTTAATGAGGCCTGCCTGAAAGAACTTGTGGAAGATCAGTATGCAACCACTCGAGAGCTTACTAAGGAGTTAGACCAGAGGTGGAGAACGTGCGGCTTTGGGGTCTCAAGCCTCCGTGAGTTTTTTGTGCGGCCTCTAGCACTTACATTAATTAATATTTAATTAAATTTATTACGACAATTTGAAAATTAATAAAATTAAATAACGTGCTGCCATCTATTGAACATAACATGAATTAGAATGCGTCAGTGTTGCAGTTCTAGCAGTCCCTCATAGTCTGAAATTATTGCAATTTTGGCGCACGTTTCAGTTGCCAACGTCCAAGAACAGAAATTCTGCTATGTTCTTTAGTCATGGCTCACCCCTACATAAAATACACTAACCATTTTGCTACAACAACCGCCACTCACCAGACACCGTGACGGTGGCTGTTCTGAAAGACAGACAGTATTTACTTTGCTCCCTCTACCCCTCAGCCCTCATCATTCATCTGTACATTGAGGATTTGGTGATTTGTGGTTATTTGTGCGTATTTGTAACAGTCTCGTTTCGTACTGCTATCGGCCATTAGGAAAATCTAGTTATTGTTTTCCTTATTCGAAGGTTTTACTAATACAGGATATTATTGTATTTTTAATAAGTATACGCTTTTTTAAAAATACTATTTGATATTCGTTTTTTCTCCATGACATCAAATTGTAAGCGAAGAAAATTAAATGAAGAAAATAAAACATTTAATGTAGAGTAGGAATTAGATTATTTCTTTACTTCTGTGAAAGGTAAAATAGTGTGTTTATTGCGCAATACAGTTTTCACTGCTTTGAAAAACGTGAATGCAAATAAACACTATTTGACTCATAAAGAACATAAATATTTCAATTTAGAAGGTGAATCTCGACAAGCTTCAATTCAAAAATTGAGAAACTGAGTGACGTAGAAATAATTAAAGAAGGTATTGTTAACAGTAGGTATGGTAGATCCAGAAAATGCTGATAAATACAAACAATTGCCTTATGTGAATACAAAAATGTTTGTATTTTAATAAATGACATGATGTTTTTTGCATTATTTCCATATAATGCAATAAAGTGATAAAACTGTACAAAAACTTATGTAATTTCACAAATGAAGGTAATTTTACAAAAATTGCAGTTTGTAGGCATATTAACTTATGTGGCCTCCTTTATCACTGCCTAATTTAAATGCGGCTTCTCATGGTGAAAAGGTTCCCCAAATCTGAGTTAGACATTGGTACCACGCCCATTAGTTGCTCTATGCATCGCATAAATTCGACAGACAAATTCAATCGCTGAGTACCGCAAGACCAGCCTCAAACGGATAAGGACAGACATGTCCGGACTTGCACTAATCTGCTCAAATATCAACGCAAGAACAAAATTCTGGACTGGATCATCACTTGCGATGAAACGTGGATTTGCTTCAACAACACAGGCCGAAAAGTGGGTTGGTCTGCGTTCTGTAAGCCCGTCGGCAGCGTTACAAAAGCGCAATATGTCTAACAAAAATATCATGTTTTGTATCAGGTGGGATTTCCGTGGGAGGAAGATGGGATCTGTTGTGATCCACAAGGAGTAATCTCGGTAAAGGCAAAACCTCGACAGTAGATTGCACAGCGAGATGCTAATCCGTGTTGACGATGCTATTAAAGAAAAACGTCGAACTGAGTTCCGGCGCAAGAAGGTAATGTTCCATTAAGATAATGCAAGACCCTGTGTGTCTGTATTCACCGCCTGGAATCTCTACGGAATCGAATAAGATCTTTTGCCATGTTATGTATCACTTATTTCAGTTGTGATTTAAATTGTTTTAATGGTAATGTTTAACTTAT
>KK120825.1:0-14544 GCA_000611955.2 Stegodyphus mimosarum
AGCCCCTGAAGGTAGGGGATTACCACCGGCCGCAGTACATTATCCAAGTATCGTTGGGCCGTCCTAGTGCCCTGAATACGAACTGGAGTTGATCTGGAGTCTTGGGCAATAGCGCCCTAAACTATTATGCCACGTTGTCGCACGGTGGGGCGATCCACAGTTACTGCCGGATTAGATCTCTCTCCACGTCGACGCCACACACGTATGCGGCGACTGTCACTGGATAAACAGAAGTGTGACTCATCTGAGAACACGATGTTTCGCGAACACGATGTCATCCACATCGCTCCAGTCTGGCATCATTTTAAACGTTGGCGTCTATGCTTTGGGGCCAATGGCAGTCTTCTTAACGGACGCCGTGAGTGCGGGCTACGTTCAACCAATCGACGGGAAACGGTTCTGGTCGACACGGGAACGTCCAGGGTATCTTGCACATGCTGCAGAATGGCGGTACAAGTGACTTGCGGGACCGCCACAGCTTGTCGGCGGATGCGTCGATCAACGCGTGCTGACGTCACTCTGGCTGCACCTGCACCCGCACCCCTCCGTCTTCCCACATTTCCTTGTTCCAACCATGTTCGCCATAGCCGATGCACCGTGCTTGCATACATGTGGGTATCAGCTGCGATTTGACGTAAGGACCACCCGCCCTTCTCAGTCCGATCACCATACCCCTCGTAAAATCGTCTATCTGCTGGAAGTGCCTTCATTGACGGCGGCCTGGCATTCTTTCCTATTACACGTATCCTGCGGAACACAAACCAACTTTCTTCGATAATTCGTCTGGCAAAATAAACGACACGAATATTGGCCATTCTGCACGTTCCTTCCCTTATATTCCTTCCCTTACTTCACACGTTCCTTCCCTTACTTCACGTGCGTCGGAGAGCTGCGCATTTCACATAACTCAGTGACGTGCGTCTACTCTAAAATTTCCATAAATTTCTGACCACTCCTTCTTGGTGTTGCATTTTCATTGTCGAGCAGTGTAGCTTATAACAAATAAGCTAAATTTCAATATGTAAATTTATGTATATCTTAGGAAATTTTGAATAAAAAAAACTCTAATTTTTTGCATGTAAGCTTAGAAATACATCTGCTTTAAGATTATGGTAAAATGTTTATATGTTATAATTCAAAATGTTTTCGAAAAATGTACAAAAAATTACTAGAAAGTACAAATTTTAAAAATAAAAAAGTCTTCAATTATTATTTGGATTGAACCTAAATTTCAACTGTAAAAGAAGGAAGCTAATGAAAACGTTTAGTAAAAAAGAGATATTAATAAATATATACCAAATTCAATAAACATGGAGGAGCTAAAAGTTTGAGAGGTAATTTTTTTAACGCGCTCGTGTGATTTTTACAAAATTTGCACTTTCGCATAATTTGAGTCGTAGAATCGAAATATGGAAAAAGACAGGCATGTCATTTCAGAAAGTGTCCAATTTTGTGTCGGAATACCAATGTTAGAAGGATGCTGTTTATAAATCTAATACATATCCAAGTCGAACTTACGAGACATGAATAACGCTAGTTGAAGTTCGTGAACCGGCGCAGTAGAACGGGAGATACAGAACTGTCCCATTTTTTCTTGGGCAATGTACAAATTTTTTTTAAATTAATGTAAATAATAGTACGACCTATCTAATTGCCGATACTGAAGCCTGTCAGAGTTTTACTCGAATTCTATAAGATTCTGTGAATAAGATTTCCATTAAATTTACAAATTAAATTAAATTCACAGAAATTTTAGTTACTTAAAAATGGAAATATTTCGCTTTTGAATGATATTGAATCTGAATAGGATTTTAGATTTTAAAATCTGAATATTTCAGACAAATTTTATTGTACCAGAGTCAAACGTTTTGGTTTTTATTTTTCATAATGGAAACAAAATTTTTTTAAATACAAGTGCGTGAACTGGAGGAAAGTCTAAAATGTTAAGTTTCATATTGTAGAAAAATTACCTTTTTAAATTATTTCCTTGTACGAAGTAAAGGAAGTATTGTAATCGCGAAAAATTCCGAATATCGTATTTCAACGAAAAATCTATTTTGACCTCACTAGATTCCCTTTGAACAGTATTTTTGCATTATCTCTCTACGTGCCGACATAGAAAATTTCTAATAGTTCTAGTGTTCGAGAAATACATGTAATTAAAAAAATTCCGTCGTTTCTAAACTAATGTACTACTGTGATTAAAAGTATATTTGGGATAATTTGCTTAAAAAAGTGTAGGAAATCGTTTCCTATGTTTTTGCAGAATTTGCTGCTGTTTTAAATATCTGATAAATATTGAAATTCATTTCATACGTCATTTCCTTTTTATCATTTATAAATAAATTTTTTTTTAAAATGATTGAATTATGTTTTTATCTTGCGATTAAGGTTATGCCGTTAGTAAATCCTGCAATATTTGTAGAATTATCAACAATTTAGAAGTTGTTCAACATAATTCAATCATGAAGAATTTCAGTTTTGGTGATTCCCAAAATGGCGACTATAATTAGGCAAAGAAAGGTCTAAATTTTCTTTTCGTAAGAGCTTTAAAAGAACGACATAGATTATGTTGTGGTAAAAAAATCCATTTCTAGTACCGAGCAACAGGTAGATTTTCTCTGACAACAAGTCAGAGATTTCGTACTTAGCGGTTTTGATTTAACAATTGGGGATATTATTGAATAAGTCTAGTATCATTTAGATACAGTCAAGCAGCCTTGGAAGATATTTTGGGCTTACTGTGTGCCAATTTTTGAGTTCAGAAATGTTGAAGTTTTTCCGAAAAATAAGACTGTAGCGCTGTCGTTTTGAACGATTATACAACTACTTACCTTACTAATCCGCTAAATGTCTGTGACGCAAAAGTTCGAGAATTCAAAGTGAAGGAAGAATACGTCAATTAACCTTTTATATCTTTTTATGGAAAGTAACTTAAACTATCAACTGTCACCTCAGGAAATCCAAAATGATCCAAAAGAAGTATTAAAAGTCAAAGAAACTTACTTTAGTTGGCTTTATCTGTCTATAAAAGTACGGTGCAGAAATAACATTTTATTACATTATGGTGATGAATTTTGTTATTCATTCTAAACGGAATCCTTTAGCCAGTTCAAGTTTTAAGAAATGAATGTTGTTTACAGAACGTTTTCAGTTCCAAAGTGCATGCAATCTAAACATCCGTCGCTTAACAATTATTTCGACTTCAAAAACATATTGAGTCATAAAGCGAATTCTGCTGAATCAGACGAAAGTGAAAGAATACTGATTATTATAAATCAATTGGGTAGAAAATAGCTACTGTGCGAAGGTGTTTTGGATAAGGCGTTCGTAGCTGGCCTACTTGCAAGCGAAGCAAAAAGAGTCTTCTTTAAAAAAAAAAAATTGTCTACATCACAAGACTTCCATGTAGGGGAATATTAAATTATACGCATTGTTTCTTGCATTTCGTTTAAACTTATTGCAACGATTTAAATCTACTTCGTCGATAGCGCATTAAACCACAATAGAATAAATTCACCTTATTTGTTTTACCATAGCGATATTCTGGCACTACGTTCAATTAACAGGGTCAAATCTCATTTATTTTATAACTCAGAATGCATAAAAATTATATCATCTGAAAAATTAGCTAATCGTTCCCACGTGTGCTATTTAAATACTATAATAAATCTAAAACGATGTAAAAGGAAATTAAACAAACAAACCAAAAAAAAAAACGTTTTTCACAGACGATTCAGTATTTCTCATTCAATTAATTCAGTTCACACTTCGCGACAGGGAAAAAATACATAAAAACTAAAAATATCTACATTAAAAATTACGAAGTAAATCTTAAACACTTATTTCCTGGAATAAATTCCAGAACGGATTAAGCATGATATAATTCCCAATAACAGAAGACGTTATCTTTGTTGTTGCGAACCTTAGTTTCTCGAGATTGACAACAAATCCACTATTCTGCTAAGTTTCAAATGTAAACAAAAATGGCTGCTATGGTAAAATAATGAGGTTTTGCCCCCCTCAAACAACTTTTAAATTGTTGATAATTCTACAAATATTGCATGCAGATTTACTGAAGGCATCAAACTTTAACAGGAAGATAAGAACAACATAATTCAATCATTTTAAATAAAAAAATAAGCAGTTTACCAGCGTATAAGAATAAAGAAACTGAGCTCACTGAGCCGAGGAAACTGAGTGGGTATATATGTATCTCTCTCTATATATATTTATATGCTTCTGTCGCGGCCGATTGCAATCAAAAAGGAAGGGGGCATCTATATGTTATAGGAGTCCTGTATACTGAATTTCAACGTTCTGAGGCTACTCGTTTTTGAGTTACGAGAGATATATACATAAATACATGCGTAAAGACACCATGAAAAAAATCTCTTCTGAATCCATTTTAAATCAGTTTTATAATTCGTTTGGAGATACACAATCCTTTCGTCTTTCTGTTACACAAAAACATCGGTTAACTTGCATTTAATAGCGGTCAAAATGGATATTTTCGTTGATATATGGCACCCGGAATATTTCATGATTACAATACTTCGGACAAGGAAGTAAAAAAATCAATGAGGTTTTCAGATTCTAGGTTTACCTAAAAGTAAATCTCATTAACTATCACTCATGTCGTTTTAGAATTATAGAAGAGTACCGATATCAAACATATTAAAACTTGTTTGATCAGACGAAACAGAAGATTTCGTCAAAACTGAAGGGTCTTTCCTTCTATTAAAATTATTGCAGCATTAATTCGCGCACAATGAAGTATGTATTGAGAACAGTAATAACAAGAAGCAGAAATTAAGTGAATCACAAATAACACTGAGCTATAAAATAAAATGCTGCTTTCTGATGAGTGTACTTAAGATTTCTATCTTTTTGTAAAGAAATATCTTACTGACTTTAACATAAGTTGTTCTCGCAAATAAAAACACCCCGAAATTTCGAAAATGTCTTCCTTTTTACTTCCTTGTACAAAGTAAAGGAAATATTGTAATCACGAAAAATTCCGGGTACAATATTTCAACGAAAATATCCATTTTGACCGCTATCGGACGCAATTTAACGATGTTTTTGTGTGGCATCTGTACGTGAAGACAGAATAAAGGACTATTTCCTCAAAAGATTTATAAAACTCCTTTAAAATGGATTCAGAAGAGATTTTTTTCGCCGCGTGTGTACGTACGTATGTATGTATGTATTTCGCATAACTCAAAAAACTAGTAGCCTGAGAACATTGAAATTTTGTATACAGGACTGCTATAACATGCACTTGGGCACCTCCCTTTTTGGTTGCAATCGGCCGCACCAAGAGTATATAAATTGTACAGACATTAGCTTATTTCGAAGCAGGGGACATGAAAAATGAACGCCTTCGCCGAGAATCGAACCACGGGCTTCTCGGTTACGCGTCAAGCATGCTGACCGCACCTAGAAGGCATGCGAGAAAGCGGAAGAAATACCTTATATACTCCCCCTTTTAAAGGGCGACTGTTGTTTTTTGCGGACCCAGTCGCCAAATCCCGGTGGTTAAGAATCGTCATCCACCACCTTTTTAGTTAGACAGTGTAGAGACATTCGGTTATTTCGGATGCAGGAGTGATGAAAAATGAGCAACGCCTTCCTCGGAATCGAACCACGGACCTCTCGGTTACGCGTCGAGAGTGCTGATCACTACACTATGAAGGGATGCGAAGATGGCGGAAAAATACCTTATGAAATATATACACATAGTATACCCACTGTGTTACTCGGCTCGGTGGGCTCAGTTTTTTATTCTTATATGTCGGTAAATTATGCATGTTTTGCTCTAAAAATGATTGTATTATGTTGTTCTTATCTTCCGGTTAAGGTTTTTGTACCTGTAGTTAGCCCGAATGCAATACGTTGTACAATTTTCGACGATTTAAAAGTTGTTTCAATGAGGCTAAGCTTAATTTTTTTACCATAGCAGCCATATTCGTTTGCATTTGGAACTTAGCAGAATAGTGGATTTATTGGCAATCTAGAGAAAACTAAGCCTCGCAAAAACAAAGATAACGGCTTCTTTTATTATTGCGAATTAAGTCATGCTTAATCCATTCTGGAATTATCATTCAGGTCATTAAATAATCCCATATATTGACTCAGCATAGTGTCCACGACAAGTTAAGTCAGTTTCTACGCCTTCAGTGTCTTTTTGCAAAGCGAGAGCAAAAGTAAACTTTCAGTTTTGGCCACCGAAAAATGTGCCTTCTTGTCCGCTGGCCGAAATGCTTGTTTTTGCGTAGAAACTAACTATAATTGCAAAAATTGTTCTTTAAATTGTTTTAACTGTATTTATGTTTTATATTTGTCTATATTTTCAATTTTTAATATAGATATTTTGAAGTCTTGTGTATTTTTGCCTTCTTACGAAGTAAGAATGGAATGAATTGAATGTAGAAATATGTATCTAATGAAATTCGATGAAATAATTTTAAATGAAATGCAGCAAAAATGCATGTAAGTTAATATTCAATACAAGAACAGATGATGTACACGTCAGATTTTTTTAATAAATAGTTATTTTATACGAAAATCCTGCATGTAATAAGACAGCCTCACAAACGCGATTTTGATATCTGAAAGGTGTTTAAAGTAATTAAATAATAAATATTTTGGACGGAACTTAAATCAGTATTTCATATACCATAATTACTGAATGATAATCAGAAGATTATCTTAATATATTTTTAACCATTAATGAACATGTTTAAGAAAACCGAACATATTTTATATACAGGAAAGGGGGGACAAGCATCGTTTTGTATAAAAATCATGATGTGATAAATTTATTCTCAATAGTCCCAAGAGATGGCAGCATCATACTTAATAGTATAGACATATTTAATACAGGCAACACCATAGACCTGTACATTACAGCTCTATGGGCAACACTTGTCTGCCACCGAATCCGGGTTTGGACAGCGTGACCTCATGCATCCCACCTAGGCCTAACAGCCAATACTGTGGTTAGACCAAGACTGCCTCGCCTATTTTCTTGCCATATGGTTGCTATAGTTTTACTTGTCTACGTTTGCTATGTTAGAATAATTTAATTCATGTATTTGCGTACGCGATTAATTCGGATTTTGGTTGATCAGTTTCAGTGGCGTAGTTAGGGTTTCCAGCTCACGTGGACAACTGAAGAATTTGCGACCCTTTCTGTGTGCAAAGAATGGAAAATATTTCATTAAAAATTTCGTAGCATCAATTTAGCGCCCTTTGGATACTGCGCCTGGGGACAGATGTCCCTCTTTGCCCCACCCTAGCCACGCCACTGATCAGTTTATCTAGTTACTCCCAAGCTCACGCCGACAGGAGCAGTGTTGTCAGATCGTGCGATTTTTCGCAAATTTGCTACTTTTGGCAATTTGGGGCTACTCAACTTTCAGTATTTGCGATTTTGCGACGGCGATCATTTTCTTATGCTACTTTTTTAATGTATCGTAAAATGCTTTTTTGTTAAAATAATGTATCAATTAGAAATAATTTATATAAAAAAAAGTTCGTTTAGGCTTAAATAAAAGTTGGCATCTGGCAATCTTGTATACGTGTGGGCTTTTCTTTTCAAGCTGCACAACCTGACGCCAGTATAACCAGAAGGAGGTATGAAAAGAGCCTGCTTCAAAACTCACCTTTCCCCCCTCCTCCCCGGTGCGTTTTGTGTTTCAGTCCCTAGTTCTACGGTGATGATGAATCCAACAAAATAACTTGCAGCTTGGGCGCCATATATTGAATACTCAAACAGAGAAAGAAATGAAATTCGTGCTCCCGATTACAATATGGCTTAGAACTATGCAATGGCGATGACTTAAACATCAAAGCACCGGCGTTTTTCTAAATAACAACTCAAATAAATTTAACAATGAAAGGGCAAGGCTTTTTTAAGCAATCACAATCAGAAATGAATCCGCCACGCAGAAAAGAAATCTCATCGAAAAGCAAACCTCAATTAAAGTATTCACAATTATGAAAAAAAAAAAAAAAAAAAAAAAAAAAAAAATTTAGTACAAAAGCGCTAACAGTCTAAACGTGAGGAATCTCTTACGAATAGGTATGTACGAATTAATTTAAAAATAGAAGCCTAAATTAAATGAGAATTAATTAAAAAGAAATGGATAATTAAACAATTGAAAATGAGCAATATAGTTTTAAAATTTTCGTTAAAGTTACGATACGTAATTAAAAAGACTAGTAACTTACGGGACCAATAGACAGTTAATTTGTGATGACGTCAAAGATCATGTGAGCATGCGTAACTATGACATCACAACAGTCACGGGATCTCTGACGTCATTTGCGATTTTTTGAGTCCTCTTTTACTACTTTAGTTGAAAAATTTCTGGCAACACTGGTCAGGGGCCTGATAAACTTCCGCCTGTACATCTGTCTGCTAGGACACCTTCGATTGGGTCCGGTTCCAGGGTCCCAGGACTCTGATTTGTTTTTGGGCGCTGGATTGGGAGCTGGATTTTGGGGCTACGGGATTTAATGCGAACATGGACTCTATATTGGGAGCAGTGAGATGTCAGATAAAGACTTGGAATCCATCAGAGAACAAAATGGTCACTTTACTGATACAGAAGGTAAAATGTATAATTCAGTGATTCTCGAACCTTTTCTGTCGCGGCACACTTTTAACCATTTCAAAATTTGGCGGCAGCCAAAGAAAAAGATGTTTTAAAATTGTTTACTTACTTATAATAAAATGTGTGAAATAGTTTGATAGTAATTTGCAATGTAAAATAAAATAATATGTACTACAAAAACAGCAGTACATTTATTAAGGGATTAATTAGAGGTTAATAATAAGAATACTTTTAATGGGAAATTTGAGCTTGATGTTTTTTGATAATTTCATTAAGTCCTAAAAATGACAAAGCTACTCTCATATCGTCTTCTACATTTAGTCTCCATCTTTTATTCGCTTTTATGTTGGTTAATACTGAAAATCCGAATTCACAGATATAAGATGTAGAAAACTGCAATAATATTTTTAAAGCTTTTTCGGCCATTGTGGGATCTTATGTTAATCCAAAATGAATTAATTGATTCTTTGGATATTTTAAAATTAAATCTCGATTATTAGAAAGCGAAATTAGTTCTTCCTCTTCATTCAAAGTTAATACAAATACAGAAGTATTCGTTATCACAAAGGGATTGCTAACCCCATTAAATTTTTTTTATATCTAAATTTGGGAAATAATGAATAATTTTCTTCTCTAATGTTGGCAAATGGTCAATAACAATTTTATGAATAGTTTTATAAAAATCTTCTGGGATTGACTCAAACGTTTCCAAATTGCCTTCCCGAGCTTTATTCTTCCCATAAAGTCATTTGGTTTTGGAATCCCACCAGTTTAACTGTTGAGTTTAATATATTTTCTTTCGGCCCTTGCATACTTGAATTTATGTTATTAAAAATAACACAAATGTCTGATAAGTAAGCTAATTTGCCTTCTGCACCCATCAGAACTTCTCAATTTAAATTATATATTGAACATACGCGAAAATGCTCCGAATTGCACTTCTCCAGAGCACCAAAATCGGCTTGGATACCACAATTGGCGAGCTTATCAATGTCTTAAAAACCGAATTTCGCCAATTCTCATGTGACTCGTATACTAGGATTAAATCCATTATAATTTTTACTATATACATTTCCAAAATTTGGTGGCACACAAAAGTGCCACGGTACAGTGGTTGAGAATCACTGGTATAATTTCTTCTTAAGTATGCTAGACATTGTAAATTCACAAAATGTCAGTGAATCACATGTTAGTAATTTGAAACGAAACATGCAGCAAACCAATACCTCAAAGGATGATAATGACAGGGACAGAAGCCCCATTAAGCTGCATGACTTGACAAAAAATAATTCGGATATTGATAAATCATTAGATCAGGCTACTAGTTCTGATGAGGAAACATCTAACAAAAAGCTTGGTGATCAGACTTCGCGAACTAGATTCCACCGGAGCAGTTGTAAAAAGGCCAAACTTAATAATCAGACGGTAATTGTACCCACAAGTACAAAAAGTCTGATGTATACACCACATGACTTCCTTGTACGGAATGCTAGATTACACGCAACTTTCCTGCATTTCTTTTAAATGTATTGAATTAACAGTTAACGAATTTTGAATTAAATCTGCTTCGTCGATAGTGCATATACCGCAATAAAATAAATGCAATCTTTAAAATTCACTTATATTTACTTACCCTAGCCACACTTTGGCTCTTTCACTTAACAGAGTTACATCTCATTCATTTTATAACTCAGAGTGAGCAAAAATTATAGCATCTGAAGAATTACCACAAGTTATATTCAAATACCATAATAAATCTAAAACGATGTATAAAAGAAATTAAACAAATAAAAAAGAAACAGTTTTACACAGACGATTCAGCGCCGTTTACCTAATGCGCATGGGCTAATAATTCAGTTCTCACTTCGCGGTAAGGCAAAAATACATAAAAATTCGAAATATTTTCATTAGAAATTGAAAGATTTAGAAGAACATAAAACACCAAGTACAGTTACAAAAATTAAAAAAAAACTTTTAATTATTAACAATTAAATAATTACAGAATGAATCAAGCATAATTTAGTTCGCAATAATAAAAGACCTTGCTTTGTCGTTGCGAAGCTTAGTTTCTCTAAATTGGGAACAAATCCACTATTCTGCTAAGCTTCAAATGTAAACAAATATGGACGCTAAAGTTTTTTAGGCTTAGCCGCCCTTAAAAAACTTTCAAATTGTTGATAATTCCACAATGATTGCATGCAGCTTAACTAAGGGCATAAAAATCTTAACCGAAAGATAAGAACAACATAATACAATCATTTTTAAAGCAAAAAAATGACAATTTACAAACTTATAAGAATAAAGAAATTGAACTCACTGAGCCGAATAACAGAGTGGATATATATATATATATATATATATATATATAAGCGAGGTGCACATCTACATGTTATAGCAGCCCTATATACGAAATTTCAACTCTGAGGCTCCTCGTTTTGAGTTATGCGAGATACATACATGCATACGTACGCACAGACGCCACGAGAAAATCTCTTCAGAATCCATTTTAAATCAGCTTTATAATTATTTGGGGGAAATAGTCTTTTAGTCTGTCATTACACACGGATGTTACTAAAAAAAATCGCATTCGATAGCGGTCAAAACAGATATTTTTCGTTGAAATATGGTACCCGTAATTCTTCGCGATTACAGTTCTTCCATTTTATTTCGTACAAGGAAGTAAAATCAACGAATTAATCAAAGACAAAAATATAGTCACAGAACACGTCACTGACCAGGTAGATAATGCCATCAATACTAGCATGGATAGTAGTCGGCGAGTCGGTGACAAAAACGCGGCTAATACTAATAATAAGACTAACGGTAGTCAAACTATCATTAATTCACGTATTTTACCCGTTATATGCAAAGAAACCAAAATGCACTGGAAGGCAATAAAGAAAATTTTCTATCAACATAAATTAAAATTCCATAGAGAACAAATCCCAGGAGCAGTTAAAGTTTTTGCAGATACTCCTGAATGTTATCGTTTAATCGTGTAAATCCTAAAAGAGTTAGACATTGAGCACCACTCTTACACATTACCAGAAGATCATCACTTAAAAGTGGTAATCAGAGGCTCACTACAGCGGAGTATACTGTTGCGTGCGTACGGGTTCGTAATGGATTAAATGCAAAAGTAGATAAAATGTTAATAAAATTTATTCTTTTCACAAGAAATATAACAAAATGCTGAAATATTTCCTCAGAGATATTCCTACAACATTACAATATCTCAAACGTTAAACAAAACTCAATTCAAAACAGAAAGTTAATCCAATCTCACAGCGAATTTGCTACAATCAATAACAGCATTAAGTAAACAACAGTTCTCTTAAAAACAGCTACAACTGAGCTGAGGTGTTTTAATTCGGATTTTATAAGCTTTTTAATTATTCACTAGAACATTCTAATAAAAACTATTTTCTAGACTTTTCTCGATTTTTATGGATGGCAACAGCAATTACGAGATATTTATTTATTAGATATTAAATGCACGCTCTCTTTTATTTTTACTTTTCCGACGTAGCTTCCTCTTGAAAAACGTCTGCGTTGCACTGGAAAATAAAGCAATTTTAATTACAATGCTAAATAAATGCGAAATCCGTAACAATACTATTACACAATACTACGGAGATAGATGCTATCAGAATAGAACTGGAAAGTTTAAACTATCAAATAAAGGATATTAAACAGATAACGAAGAGGCGCAATGGGGACGTAAATATACTCCCATAATTTGTCACTTTGCCCAAAACTGAAGACTCCAAATGCATCTATAATGAACGCTACCTATGCGAGATGAAAATTAAAATAAAAGATTATGTGGGACGACAGGGACCCCTGCAATGTTTCCGTTGTCAGGGGTTCAACCATGACACAATAAGGACGTAACTATGCTCCTACGTTCGTTGTGGAAAAGAACATTCTATAAAAGACTGCCCCGACAAAAATAACAACGAAAAACCTTTGTGTAAATTGCGGTGGTTCTCACACCTCTAGTTTTAGAGGGGGTGAGAAATTCCCGAAACGCAAAGTCGAGAAAACTAATACCTACTCTAGTAGAGTAGTTGAAAATAAAACTTTTGCTCAGGCTCTATCACAGGGCTTTTATACCGACACCTTAAGTTAAGCCAAAAAAGGGTTTATGGACTTGGACACTTCGTGTCCGTAATCAAAAGCGCGGGCTTCCAATTAAAACAACGGGTCACACAATTAACACAAACTAATTAAGAAATTAATAAACCAATAAGTATTGAGAATGGACAGACTTTTAGACCTACCAGAAACCCCATGAAGTTAATGACGTAGAACGCTTGCAGTGTTCAACACAAACTTCAAGAACTTTCGGACTTTCTTATTAATCACCAGATTGACTGAAACCCATGTAACACCTACCACTCTACTCAATAGGGCAAACTTTAGATGCTATCGTTGTGATAGGTTGAGTGGCTGAGGCGGGGAGTCGCCATCTATCTTAAAACTTCGCTTCAATCCTGTCTGATAAATGAGACCAGAAATAATGGTCAAGAATATGTGACTGTCTCTGTACTCTTGCCCTATTATGGAAATGGTTATTTCCCTGTACTCTATAACCCGCCAAGGTTTCCTCTAAATGAAAGCACACTTTATAGTATTCTGTTTCCGACAAACGGGTCATACTTTCATGGGATCTAAATGCGAAAAATAACGGAATGATTTTGTAGAAAACCGAATCATAATGGTTATTGATGTTATGATTTATGTTATAATGATTTATAATGTTATAATGATTTATAATCATAAACTATATTAATAAATACCAAGTCTATTTTTATGCGCCAACTGAATTTACCCACGTCCCAGATGTTGCAGGAACAGGAGATATTTTGGATGTTTTTATTTCTACCACGGCTATCCTGTTTACCTAGAGGTATTGCATGAATTAAATTCGGACCATTGCCCTGTTACAGCCTTCCTGAAAACAACGAAAAACCTGGAAAATATTTATAATAAAATCACTGAGTGGAAACTTTTCAAGCAGCTACTTTGTAAAAACCCACCTAGTTAGTCTTAGAACTATGCAAGATATAGACGCTGCTCTTCGGCAGTTCACGATAAAAGTTCAAGGAGCTTATAATAACGCGACGCGGAAAATTCCTGGTGATCACCTTCCTGACAAGCTGCCGCCTCACATTAGACAGCAAATTAGAGAAAAGAACAAATTAAGAAAACGTTTCCACTTAACCTGGGATCCTGTAAGAGGAAATTAAATCAGCTCTAGAAGCATTAAGAAACTGAGTATTATACACCGAAAAGAACTATGGGACGACAAGATAACAAGCTTTAAAGAGCCGAACAATGATTTCGTTTAATTTATTAACAGGTTAAAAAATAAATCCACGGTTAATAAACCTATTTGTGTTAGCAGTAAAGTTGCCTTGACAAATCGGGAAAAGGCCTCAGTTTTAGCAGAACACTTTGAGTCACAATGCAAACCCAACACCAGCCCCATGTGATTGTACAGATCACAATTGCTTTCTCGGATGCTAAGCCGACGACACTGCAGTTGCAGTGAAGTCGTCTAGCCAAGACCTTGCAGTTGATAAATTTCAAAATATTATGCCGCACCTCGAGCACTGGTTCACAAAGTGGAGGGTAGCAATTAACGCCGAAAAACCTCAGTGACTGATAATTAAGACGAAAAACTTGAAAACATCTCCAGTAACCAAATTAAAATTATTCATCGCGGAAGTTCCATTAGTAATTAAAGCTACGTATCTGTGTAACGTATCTACGTAACTATCTACGTATCTACTGTAACGCCTTACGCCATTTCTATCGACCACCTTGGAAGTTCTGAGGAAAAGAATGTTTGTAACCACCATCTCGAAAGTTCGGAGAAAAATAATATTTCTAACGATCCCCTCGAATGTTCCTA
>KK120825.1:33653-83447 GCA_000611955.2 Stegodyphus mimosarum
TATATACACACATTGTTTTGCCGATCACAATAAGAAAGAGAGGTTCACAATTATGTTATAGAAGTCCCGTATGCAAAATTTCAACCTTCTACGGGTACTCATTTTTGAGTTACGCGAGATGCATACGTACGTACAGATGTCGCGAAAAATCCCATTTGAATCTATTTAAATACATGTTACAATCCATTTTGGAAAAAGCCCTTTATTCTGCCCGTACGTGCAAAGAGGCAAAGGTCTGGACGTCGCACCACTGTTCACAATTATGTGCATATTAGGGTTTAATGATGATGTCCAGGAATGATTATACATATCCAACGAGCACAACCTGGGTTGAGGACGTACGGTAATCCCTCTGGAATCTACGCTAGTCTTAAAGAACTCTTTTGAGTAACTCTTGCGAGGAAATATATTTTTTTATAGATTGCCTATAAATCTGCTCAGCGAGCTCTTCCACCTCTCTTGCCAGCACTCGAAGTATAGGAAATCGGTGCTCGGCAATACAGTATTTAGATTTTGCAGATCGAAATGTAAATTTCGAGTACTTGGAGTGAATTTGCATTGTATTAAATAATGGAGAACATCCTCATTTCCTAGGCCGCAGCGACAACGCTTCGATGAACTCAATCCAACTTTCTCTAGGTAGTGCGAAAGGTTTCCATGATCTGTTAAGAGTTGGTTTATATAATGCTTGCCATATAGCACTCTCCTAGCTATTTTATTGATGATCTGGAACGTTAAACAGCCGGTGTCTGGCGAGTCCCATCGAGTCTTCCAATCATGAAGAACTAAATCTCTCAGACTCTGTAAATCTCGTGAAAGGGACGGGAAAATTTTCATCAGCCTCATCCCTTAAGGTGCCATTTTTTGCACGGCCAGATCGTTTCCGTAATACCCTACGTGCTTTCTGGTCCATTTTAGTTCAACCATAAGAGATACTGAAGCCTCTCTATGCAAATTTTTAATTTTATTTACCAGGAAGTGTCGGTGATTAGGGTTTGACAACGCATAGAGCGATGAAAAACTATCCGCACGAAGTACGTGTACCCCTTCAGAAGACTCAGGTGTAAGGAGACACAGATAACAGACGCCTGGGTGGAAAACCGCATACTGTGTAGAACCTGTAGAGGATAAGCATATCTTTTCTTAACATAACGTAATGTTACTTCGTAAGAAAGATGAAATCTCGGGGGCTACAGTGATGAGTCTTACGATAACAAGTTGAGGTAGTTATTCCTACAATCTGGTGGTAAATTGTGAGCGAATTACTGCATTTCAGATAAGAAGATGGTCATATTCTTAGTTGCGTGCTGTCTTGCGGTGGCGACAACTTGACTGGCGACGAGGCGGTGAGGTTCTGGCAAACATCTTGAAGAGGGTGGAGCGTTCGTGGTCCGGGAGCGTCTGGTTCGCTGAAAGTACATTGCATATCCGAGCAAGACTGGCATTGGTCAGGGAGCGAGGCGTAGTTGAATGGTAAGAATTTAACCCCTTCGGAACTGCACACAGCAATCCAGAGCCTTCTTTACGGCGTAGAGCTCTGTATGGAAGCAGTCTTCCAACCAGTATTTGTCTTCGTGGATCTCCACACCATAGTACAGTACTACGAAGACCGCACCAATACGTCCCTCGAGCCGTGAACCATCCGTGTAGATTTCCATTTCGTCACCTTTGGGTTTCTTAAGGTGAACGTTATTGCTGAACTCATGGATGGATGAACATTCCCAGAGATCGACTTTGCACTTATAGCCCTGTAGATCAAAAGTGGTGCCACTGTCACTGTTACGAAATTGTACCTTAATCTCATTTGGAACTTTGCAAAATATCTGGTCGCCGTACGTACAGACGTCAGGCCAAAAACTCGTGCAAATGCTTCTGTTGAAATATGAACAATTCCTTTACTTCGTAGAAGGAAGTAAAAAGTTAAGAAATTTAAATGAAGCATCACATTATTTCTAGAGTTCCAGAATCTCTGGAAGTGAAATTTTTATTTATAATTCCCTTATTTCTGCGCTAAAATCGAAAACCTCAGCGAGCTTCAACGAATTTCTTATCAGGGTAGAAAAAGGAATTAACTGTCTGGGAAGAAATTCTTTAATAAGAAATGTTTTCAACGATCTAATTTTTTTCTTATTATTGTTAGCACATTTCTTTAATTCTACACTTTTAATCTGCAGTCTCAGCAAAAAACACAGTTTTTTACTTCTGTATATTAAAAAGTTTTCAGTTTCTCCAGGGCCTTGGAGTTTCTCAGCAAATTCTAAAATAATTATATTTTAATCTTTACTTAGGTTTATCTTAACTTAGCATTACGTTTGTTTTGCATACTAAAATATAAGGAAAAAACTGAAATTAATTTTTAATTTTTCACAAAGTAACTGAAGAGGAAATAAAAAATATTAATGTAATATTTCATGAAAAGTCTTTGAACATAACTGATAATTTCTTTTCTAAACTTTAGTGGAATTTTTAACACCACATGCCATTCTTAGTTAACAAACAAATAGATACGAATATAAAATTCCCTGTAATCTAGAATTCTAGGAAAACTAATGTTTGCGTTAAAAAACATACTCGTATGATCCAAATAACTTCATAAATACTACAATTAATTTCTAGTATTTTTTCTAATTTCTATTTTTTATTTAAAAAAAATAGTTTTCTTTTTTTTTAAGTGTTTTAACAAATAGGTACAAATATAAAATTCACTGTAATCCGAAATTCTAGAAAAACTAACTTTTGCGTTAAAAACGTACCTGTATGAGCCAAATAATTTCATAAACATGACATTTAATTTCTAGCACTTTTAAATTTTTTCTGTTTATTGTTAAAAAAATCTGATGTGTACACCACATGACTTCCTTGTATGGAATATTAAACTATACCCAATTTTCCTGCATTTCATTTAAATATATTGAATTAACAGTTAACGAATTTTGAATTAAATTTACTTCGTGAATACCGCATAAACCACAACAGAATAAATGCACTCTTTAAAGTTCACTATGTTTATTTACCATGGCCGCACTTCGGTGTTAAACACAGACGATTCAGCGCCGCTTACCTAATGCGCATGCGCTACTCATTAATTCAATAATTTTTAAAGCAAAAAATGCACAATTTACAAACATAAGAATAAAGAAACTGAGCTCACTGAGCCGAGTAACAAAGTGGATATATATGTATTCATGTATTTACATACTTCTGGTGCGGCTGATTTCAGCCAAAATGCGAGGTGCACATCTATATGTTATAGCAGTGCTGTATACAAAATTTCAGCTTTCCGAGGCTAGTCGTTTTTGAGTTATACGACATATATACATACGTACGTACGCACAGACGCCACAATAAACTCTTCAGAATCCATTTTAAAGCAGTTTTATAATTTTATTGGGGAAAAAAGAGCCCTTTATTCTGCCCTTACGTTTGGATATTACGCAAAAACATCGTTAAATTTCATTCGATAACGGCCAAAATGGATACGTTCGTTGAAACATGAGACCCGAAATTTTCCGCGATTACAATAGTTTTTTCCAGTTTTAAACAAATAGGTAAAACTATAAAATTCACTGCAATCAGAATTCTAGGAAAATTAATGTTTTTCTGGAATAACCTGGAATATCCTTCGTTTATTAAAAACACACCTGTATGAGCCAAATAACTTCAAAATACCGCATTAATATCTAGTATTTTTCAAGTTTTACTTTTTGATTACTGAATTATTTAAGGCCAATAGTCATAGAAATACAGTCATAAGACTGGGAAACGCCATAAAAATTCACAGCAGATAAATTAATGTAAACGAACTAAAATTCCCATCAGATGCACACTAACATAAGCGAATTGAAATAATGGTAAACTTGACGATTTGTTTTACCAGAGTTACGTGCTGTATATTTGCCGATGCAGCAGATACCTTTCAACTGACTTATGTCCGTTGACACCAGTCTTCCTACTGGAACTGATCTCCTCAGTTCAAGTCAATTCTCCCCATTGGAATATTGTCCCATTTGTCTTTCGATATGACAGTTATCCAAATTATTATCATAGATAACCATTTGCAGAAGTATCTGTACCAAAATTTGTAACAAGTCTCAAATATTGGCCGAAAATAGTCACGAAGCAAAATTTGCCATAAAGTTAGAAAACATTTATAAAAGCAGAACCAACATTTGTTACTAAGGTCCTAGAGATGATTACATGTTTAACCCTTAAGTACAAACGTTCATTTTCTGTTACGTAAACACACATGAGGGGTCTCTCAGACCACGCTCTATTTTATGCCTTTTAAAAATATAAAATTTGAAAATAATGTACTCTTGTTATTATACAAGCATTAATACGCTTTGCTTGTTATATTGAAGTAATTATTTCTTTTTAGAAATCTGAAATGCATTAAAAATAAATTTTTTAAATCGCGTATGAAAAAATACTGAGCTCTTACTCAAAAACACTACTTAATTAAGATACAATAACACGCCGAATAAATACTAATTTAGAAGTCAGATAACAAAAATCAGCGTTATATTTTCAAATTTTTACAGGACTAGTTTCGATGATTTTCCCGAACCACCATCCTCGGCTGCAAAAGCGCAAATGAGCGAGATAAAATATGATTAAATAACACAAGAAAGCCTGGACAGGAGACAAGCTACTGGCGCCATCTGTTGATGAAACCAGAACTAAAACCTAATTTCTATTTAGAAGCTGCTATTTAGAAGGCTGAAGGCAAAGTTAGTTAGGAAATTAGATTGGAAAAATTGAAAGTGTGATTTTCGGAGCAACAATGTTACAATGTTCGGCAACAGAAGACTTCTGTGTTTCCTTTTTTCTAACATATGCTTCATGTTCCGTAACGCGAAATTTTAAGGCTCTCTTAGTTTTGCCAATGTAAATTAAACCACACTGGCAAGGAATCCTGTAAATACCCCAGGAATTCATATTCGGAATGAGGTCCTTGAGTATGGAACGCGGAATTTTATTGAT
The DNA here is from genome assembly GCA_000611955.2 of Stegodyphus mimosarum. Classification (NCBI taxonomy): domain Eukaryota; kingdom Metazoa; phylum Arthropoda; class Arachnida; order Araneae; family Eresidae; genus Stegodyphus; species Stegodyphus mimosarum. The sequence continues at coordinate 38,637 of KK120825.1, forward strand.
AGAATAAACGACTCGAAAGTTAAATTTCTGTAAAATACGTGCAACTTTATAGCTAATTGATGGAAAGAAGGGTATGACAACAGAATTTTTATAATCTCCTAAAACAAGAGTCTGCCTTTTTTTATGTTGAGATGAAAATTTTTTAACTGCTTGATTAATAATATTAATTCTAGTTAACGACCCCAATTCCAATCCATCTTTGCCTTCAGCCTTTTTAAGAAATTATGTTTTAGTTCTGGTTTCATCAGTAGATGGCGCCAGTAGCTTGTCTCCTGTCCAGACTTTCTTATCTAATCATTATATCTCATCTCGTTCATTTGCGCTTTTGCAGCCGAGGATGGTGGTTCGGTAAAATCATCGAAACTAGTCCTGTGAGAATTGGAAAAATAAGGCTGATTTTTGTTGTTTGACTTCTAAATTAATAAACATTACTTACTTGCAAATGCTTACAAATTAAAACTATTTAATAAATTTTCCATCTACAGAATCTGGATTATATAAAACAATGCACAAAAAAAAAAGATAATATGTAAAGAATATTAAAAATCCGCAGCACATTATTTTAAGCATTTTCACCACAATTTTTGCAAATTCTATTGTCACATTCTTTATCGGATCCTTGCAGCTGAAACATAGATAGGTAGTTTTTCTTCTTTATCTAGGGGGACAAAGAGAGCATGTCTTAAACTTTTAAGGGTATCCGTGACATCTCGGTTAGAATAGATTCCGATGGAAACTCCTAGCACTCTCTGAATGCCCATTTTTATTTCTCGGCTCGCAGTTGGCTTTCGAAGCCTTCATTTCGTATGTGGTTCCACTCATTCTGATGATAACTCCGTCAAAAAATCAGTTTTTTCCAATTTGGCATTATCTCTTATCAGGGTAGCTGCTGAAATGACTCAAGTAGTAATAAAGTCATCCCCTCTTCATGCAAGAAAAAAGTAACGTAAAAGAGGTGAGGTCTATAGGACAGCGGCCCAGTTTTAAAAATTATTTTGAAAAATAAACTAATAGAGTTTAATAAAAATTTAGGAATAATTATATTTTATGTCAACTTGAAAGTACTGAAGAGGAGAAGAATATGCACTTTCGCAGTTCTAGAATATAGGCGCGGTCATACAGACCCCACCTCTGTGTTTAAGGTTTAATACCAAAAAATAGCAAATTAAGCATGACCCCTCTGGGATCGCAATTGTAGAGCTTCGTTTATTAAGTGGACATGCTCACTAACCGGCAATTATAATTAAAGTTACCCTATTTAGATCTATGTGCAACCCGTTATGGTAGGCCTCTTTCGTTCAAAATTCGGCATATACGTTATGTGGACCATAAAGAAAAGAAATCTGAAATAAAAATTTCGACCGCGAGGAGGAATTTACATGCATTGGAGAAAGAACGTTATGCAGATTTAGTGTGTTTTAAAAAGCTAATAATAATTGCTGTAAAATCATTCATCATTATGCTGTAGAGACATTTGGTATTTATTGAAAGCGGGAGAGATGGAAAATGAGCAACGCCTTCGCCTGGACTCGAACCACGGACCTCTGGACAACGCTTCCAGCTTGCTGACCACTACACCCCGAAGGCATGCAAAGAAGGCGGAAGAAATACCTTATATACTCCCCCTTTTAAAGGGCGACTGGGAATTATGGAAACCAATCGCCTTGCGGTGGAAAATCGACATCCACCACCTTTTTTAGTTCGGGCGCCCTTTGTAGAGACATTAGGTATTTTTCAAGCAGGACAGATGAAAAACGAGCAACGCCTCTGCCTGGACTCGAACGACGGACCTGTGGAATACGCCCCCAGCGTGCTGTTCGCTACACCACGAAGGCGACAGAAATACCATATACGACCCCCTTTTAAAGGGAGACTGGGGTTAAGGGGACCTAGTCGCCAAATCCCGGTGGTGAAGAATCATCATCCACCACTTTTTAGTTCGGCGCTACTTCTCATTAGGTTATTTAGAAGCAGGAGAGATGAAAAATGTACAACGTCTTCTCTGGAACTCGAACCACGGACCTCTTGAATATTCGTCGATCGTGCTGACCACTACACCACGAGAAGTAGGTGGGAGAAATACCTTATAATGCATTTAGCGAAGAGACCAGAAGAGGCCGATCAGGTTGTTTCACCACATTTTGTCTGTGACACACATTCACGGATTAGATTATTTTCTGAAAATTCTTCAGATATTTGTTTTACTCTTTCTTAAAAACATTCAGCTGCTTATGAAGACTGTAATTAAGGCATTAAATGAAACGGTATTTAATATATAACTTGCAGACTATTTCAGAACAATGAATAGCTGTTTCTGGAGAAATAAGTTTAAAGGATTTGACAAACGACTGCTTTTCAGAAGAATCGAAAATCACAACAGAACTCGGAAAATGTATGTGGAAAAAAGTAACAAATATAAATTCATGGTTTTTTTGGATGTGGCAGAGTTGGAAAAAAAAATGAGGCACCTTGATCAACTAAGAGGATCTTCAGAAATGAAAAAGTAACGCCACAATGTTAAAAAATCATATGAAATATCCATTTTTTCTTATTACATTCTTCTCTATCCAACAGATGAGAAAAGCATTTCTCATTCAGTGACATTTATGGACATTTAATATTAAAAAAGTATTTGCTTTCGAAAGTCAGATTCGTTTCTTTAGAAATGACTTTTGTTACTTGCCAAAAACTTTCACTGAGAAATACATGTTTTGAAAATACCCGAAACTGAATTGGACGTTTTTTTAAAGAAGGGAAAAATGATGTTTTTTTATTTAAAGACCTAAAGCTGAATCTTTTCATTTATTATGTTATTTTTCTATTTTGTCCATTTTTAAAATTTTGCTGTTTTTTATTTAAGGGCCTAAAGACAGATTAAAGAAACTTTACACATTTTGTTTGAAAAAAATGACCATTGTTCGAGTCTGATTTTTGAGTTTTGGGTAAATTAAAGTGCAACCAAACTTTATGTAATTTATATTTCCTTTTCAATTTATTTAATTAAACTATTAATAAACTCGCAATTAAGACACTGGTAAATAATTACTGTTGAATAATCAGCAAGTTAGAAAATATTAGCGTGTTCAGGTTAGCGTATGTAGTATTGTAAATTTTTGTAAATATTCGTGTTTATTTGCTAGTAATTGCACTTTTATGTAACTTATTTATCGTGTTTATTTTTTTTACATTCATAATTAATTCCTTTAGTTATAAGCCCAAAGGTCGTTAGCCCAGAAGGGCTATTAATTTCGTTTTGGTATTTTGCGGTGATTCAAGTTTCAAACTGTTGCCAACAAATATTACAGCCCTGTATTATATTTAAAGAAATTAAATAATGAAAGATGTTCGTAAGTGTATATCTGTTTTTCTCATTGTGATAAAACAACGACACCTAGAGCCATCCAATTTTGAATAACGTAATCCTCCACTGAATATGGTTATCTGGAAGCCCTAATTTGGAATTCGTTTTATTATCGATTTCATATTTTGTAACACTTTAACGACTTTTTGATTAACAAACGTAACAATTTCAAAACGAGCAATGGCAACACTGTACGAAAATAAAACATTTTTATTTACAGCGGACGAGACTCTGTAAGGAATTCTAAAGATATGCTCATTTCAAAATTCTTTTGGCGATATTACTGTTGGATTGAATTTATCGTTTAAGTGCGAAGAATATGACACTGAATACATAAAGGTAACACAAAAAGCGTTAAAGAAGCCCCGTTTGGGCGTGATGTAAAGTTTGAAAGCTTTCTGATTCCTTTTTTTGTTTTTTAGTCCAAAGGAGCTGTGTTCCTGAAGGACTATTGTTTCTGTTTTGCGATTTTGCGTTGAATCAGTATAAACGAATTGTTGCCTCTAAATATGATCTCTATGTATTATATTTAAAGAAATTAAATAATGAAGAATCTGCATAAATGTATATATATTTCTCACATTGTGATAAAACGACGGTACCTAGAGCCATCCAATTTTGAATGACGTACGTTTCCACCCGAATACGCGCATCTGGAAGCCCAAATTTGGAATTTGTTTTATTATCTATTTCATATTTTGTAAAACTTTGACGAATTTTTGATGAACAAACTGAAACGATTTAATAGCGAGCAGTGGCAACACTCTACGAAAAAAAAACATTTTTATCTCAAGCGCGCGGAACTGTGTATCGGAAATTCTAAAGATATACTCATTTTAAAATTATTTTTGGATGCTACTGTTCAACTGAATTTTATGGTTTAAGTGCAAAGAACATGATACTTAATAGACACAAACCGTTAGAAAAGCCCCTTTGGGCGTCATATAAAATCTGAAAACTTTCAGATTTTTGTTATGTTTAGTGCAAATTTGATTAATTTTTACATATTTTTTGGTTTAATTTTGAGCATGAACATTATATTTAATAAATAAAGGTAACACACAAAATGTTAAAAGACGCCACTTTGGACGTAATTTAAAATCTGAAACCTTTCAGATTTTTAGTTCAAAAGGGTTTTGCCCGTGAAGGAGTATTGTTTGATGTAATAATTTTATTTAAATCGATTTCGTTATTTTAGTCCATTCGATGGCCGCTTATTATGTTGTAAGTGTTTATTTCCTGCATTATATTGCAGATCTTTTAATTACGAATACATCGATATTTTAATTGTACGTTTACCTTAATTAGAATGGATATGACCAAAACCCATCTACGGGTCTTGCAAACATATGTATTACTAAATTAGTGACATTTAGCAATTTTTTGTCAAGTGCGAGATATTGTGGAATTTTCTATTAAAGCATTTTTGAAACTGTAGGAGTGACTTCGCTAGAAGCTTGGTAGGGCTTGATGGAGTCTGTAAGTACAGCTAGGTTGGAACCAAAATCAGTTCCTTGATTGAGTTCAACGTCGTGCGACTTTTGTATTTAGACTTACTTGTGAACGAATAATTTTCGCGATCTATGATAGTCTGAGTGTTAAGAAGAATTTGATCATTCTCTGTTTTCCTGCTTAAAATAGCTATAAATCTTTCCCAAAAAAATTTAGCTAAGCCATTAATATGATCTTTACAAGCTTGCAGACCGCAACAAAAATTACGAAGTTTGAACTTATAAAACAAATTTACCTAATAAAACTGCGCCATTACAATAACATCAGAAAAAAAAAATCTGATGTGTACGCCATATGACTTCCTGGTACGCAGTACTAAATTATGCGCATTTTCCCTTGCATTTCATTTAAACGTATCGGATTGAATTAAATCTACCTCGTCGATAGCGCATAAACCACAATAGAATAAATGCACTCTTTAACATTCATTATATTGTTTACACTCTGGCGCTAGATTCACTTCACAGCGCTACATCTCATTTATTTTATAATTCAGAAAGTACAAAAATTATGTATAGCATCTGAAGAATTATCTAATCGTTGCCCATAATCGCCTATTCAAATACTATAATAAATCAAATACTATAATAAAATACAAAAGAAATTTAAGAAACAAAGAAAAAATAATTTCACACAAGATTCACTTAATTGAGTTCTCACATCGCGACAAGGCAAAAATACATAACTCATAATATCTCTTTTATAAAATTATGAAGTAAATCTGAAACGCTTATTTCCTCGAAAAAATTCCAGAATGGATTAAGCATAATTTAATTCGTAGTAATAAAAGAAGGTGTTATCATTGTTGTTGCGAAGCTTAGTTTCTCTATATTGGAAACAAATACACTCCTGTGCTAAGTTTCAAATGTAAGTAAATATGGCTGCTGTGGTAAAAGTAAGTAGGCTTACCCGCACTTTAATAACTTTTAAATTGTTGATAATTCTAGAAATCTTGCAGGCATAAAAAAACCTAGCCGGAAGATAAGAACAACATATTTCAATCATTTTTAGAGCAAAAAATACTCAATTTACCAACATATAAAAATAATAAAAACTGAGCTCATTGAGCCGAGTAACAGAGTGGGTATATATATATACTTTCGGTGGTGCGCCGATTGCAACCAAAACAGGACATTACATCTATGTTATGGCAATCCTACTCGTATATACAAAATGTCAACGTTCTCAAGGCTACTCGTTTTTGAGTAATGCGAGATACATACATACCTACGTACAGACACCATGAAAAAATCTCTTCTGAATCTATTTAAAATTAGTTTTATAATTCCTCTGGGAAAATAGTCCTTTATTCTGTCCTTACGTACGGATGTGAGATAAAATATTGTTAAATTGCATTCGATGGCCGTCAAAATAATATTTTCATGGAAATATATTACCCGGAATTTTTCGGTATTACGATACTTCCTTTACTTCGCACAAGGAAGAAGAAACGAACTCTGAAAGAATTTATATGTTAAACGGTTTCCTCGAAAGTTTAATGCGGTTTGTAAGTAGATATTATCAATTTCGATAGCCGAGGTGGAACAAAGAAATATTTTTTTGGATGCTAGATGAATATACATTGAGCCTAACACGGAATATATATATCTTTTGCATACTTGAAAAGTGAAAAAATATAAAACGTAACTGTAACTTTATTTAATATTTTTAATTAGGTATAGTATGAATTAACTGTATTTTTATTTAAGTCACAATCCTATTAAAAAAGGTAATATTCTTAAGAACTTTGTCTGTTACTTTGAAGTAGCTTAGTTTCTTAATTAATAATTGCGATATTAAATTGGAAAGAAGTATTTTCATTTTGCTGAATGTCAACAGACTCAAATGATGAGGGAAACAAAACATTTGAAGCGGACGACATTTAAAGCGAATGAACCGGAAATCGTGCTTCGAGACTAATACTCCTTTTAGATTAAAAACTTTGCTTTATACAACATGGACACATGATATAAGTACGCGACATGTTTCGAAAATAAACTACACTGACTACCAATAAGTATTTGGACACCTATGCAAATGACGATATCTGCGGTCCTAAGGTACGTCACGGACTCCGCCGGTATATATCGTGTAGGAAACAACATCGGCTTTAGTCGCATGCAAGATGCCTAGCAGTTCGCAGCTCTCTGATTTCGAGAAAGGTATAATTATCGGGTATCACAAATGTGGCCGATCCTTAAGGGACATATCTAGGGATCTGAAGTACCCAAAATCGACAGTGGCCTATGTGATTAAGAAGTGGAAGGTGAGTCGGCAGACCAACGACACTGGGAGATAGAGACCGACGAGTGCTGTCCAGAGAAATTCAGAAGAACCGCACCCAACCGATGGCCCTCATCCGCGAGGAGTTTTAACAGGCATCCGGGAGTATTGTTTCGATGAATACCATCCGTAAGAAAGCACATCTGCTTGGTTTTCATGGTCGTGCTGCTGCACATAAGCCATTGATCACAAAGTCCAACCGCGCCGCTCGGTTAATGTGGTGCAAAGCAGATCGAAATTGGACCGTAGATCAGTGGAAACGGGTTCTTTGGAGTGACGTATCAAGGTTCACCCTTTACCGTTCGGATGGCAGGGTCTGGGTCTGACGTCTACCTGAAGAACGTCTCCTGCCAGAATGCATTGTGCCAACAGTCAAGTTCAGCGGAGGTGGAATTATGGTCTGGGTGTGTTTCTCCTGGTATGGGCTGGGACCCTTGGTCCCCATTCATGGTAAGCTCCCCTTGGTCCCCATTCATGGTAAGCTCAACTCCGATGCCTACTGCACTATTTTGGATGACAGTGTGCTTCCTACGTTGTGGCAGTTTTGCGGATTGGACCCTTGTTACTTTCAGGACGGCAATGCCAGTTGTCATGTTTTGACATGAACCAAGGCTTGGTATGGTGCCAATGGAGTTCATCGAATGGACTGGCCTGCCCAGAGTCGAGACCTGAACCCTATCGAGAACTTCTGGGACGAGTTTCATCGCCGAATTCGGGGGTGCCCTACCCGTGCAAAATCGGTGAAGGAACTTCTATGTCTTCTCCAAGCCGAGTGGAAGAAAATACCACTAGCTGTCATACAAAGACTTGTGGAAAGTATGCCCTGGAGTGTCCACGCTGTAATTACCTCTCGTGGAGGCTCTACCAACTATTGACTTTATTCAAAGTTAGTTTTTTTCTATCACAGGTGTCTAAATAGTTATTGGTAGTCAGTGTATATGCTTCCAATTGCTGCTTTAGATTTTATCACGTAAAAGGTTTAGTTAAATATGGCAAAGCACACTAGGGCTGTTTGCCTAGAGCGGTGCGTTCGTGGAGGACTTTCTAAGGAAAGTTGGCTAGCACACATGTTACACATGGAGAAAAAACATGAAAACGCCCATGCAGTCAGTGCGTTCGCATGAAATCGGAACTACCAGTGTTCAGCAATTTTACCGCTCGGCTGCTGGTGGACTCGTATTTGAATATTAAAACAAATCACACTAGAGTTGCATACATTAGAATAAGAAATGTCAAACTGGGTTTTTGTTAAGCTACTTTCCAATCGAGAACAAATGGGTAAGACTGCTAAGTTTCATCAAGATTAGAATAGTTTTCCACGTTGACAGAAAAAGAGTTTTTTGATTTCACAAAACGACATTTAAATAGCAAACGAATATACTGGAAATGATCAATATTTGGAATATTTTTTAAATGAAGAGAACGAATATGACAAATATTGGTAAAAATGTATTTACTGGTGCACCTTGGCGAAAATGGGCGATTTTTGGCGGTACATGGGCACCGAGTTTGCGCAATTCTTTGATTTGTTATTTTGGCTTTGTGCAGCGGCGATTTTTGCGCCTACACAAAGCCAAAATAGCAAATCAAAGAATTGCATAAACTCGGCATTGAACACTTCCTTGACTTTGTACAAATCGATCTATTTTAACTTAAAAAGTCAAAGGAGCAGCCAGTTCTACACTAGAGCCGAACAAAAAAATATATAAATTTATCAATGAACTACATTTTAAATTTAACAATGAAATAACATAAAAGAAGGAGCTCTTCACGAATGAAATATCCATTTACTTTATTTAGAAATTTCCGTGTCTTCAGTCAAACAAAATTCCATAACAGCATCCAAAAACTTCCTAAAATTATCTGAATTTAGAATCCGTATACTGGCTTCGCCACATAAATTCACTAAAATGAGTCAAAAATATCCTCCGTAGTGCCGGTATCCTTCGACGTTCGACCATAGGCATTTCCTTCCTACAAATAGGACACTTATAATGGCTACCAAGTAAATTTTCATTTACACACCAGTCTATTAATGCTTTTGTCCCTTTCCTTCCAAATCGTACAGAAATTCAAATTAATCCTACCCTATTCAGCCATTTTACCGTGTAAAACACAAAATAACCAACTTGCTTAACCAGCACACACAAGTCTTTACAAATCCTCTCCCATCGTTCAAATTCATCGCAAGCAATTACGTCATAATAGAGTTTCTAAAACTACTCAGGTTACCATAAATGAAACAACTTGGCGATGAATGAAACAATAACTTGGCAATAATGCAATTGGCACCCTTAAATATACTATAACCCAAATATTCTTTTATCTTATCTCTCTTCTTGAAACGTTTATATTAGGAACATACTAAATTCGAGGGTTCAGTAAGGTAAAAAGTTACGAATTTAAGGATATTTTTTCCTCCTCCAAAAGTTATATATTTTTGAAGCGTTTAATGTTCAGATAACATTTAAATTAGATAGGCTTATAGCTAAATACGCGAGAGATATCTACTACTTCTAGGGGCGTAATGCCTTCATGGAGGACATTTTAAAGAAGCTGTTTCCTCTTCACTACACATATGAAGTCAACAATAAATACTCGTAGTCATATGCAGTCAGTCCTTTCGACAGGATTTGATACCGGGTCAAACACGCAGTGTCCAGTGCTTTTACCGCTGTTGGTGTGTAATGTATTTGAGCTTTTATTTTAGGTGAGCTGTTATCTAGTGATAGAAAACAAAAGAATACAGAGCAAGAAAAATCTTTTGTATTGATTGAGACATTTTGTATATTTACCGCATTTCTATTTGTCAACGTTTAAATGTTGCTAGATGGGTCTTATGCGTAACTAGAACACTCTAAAAGTGAATTAATTTAACAATAAGACTAAATGAAAAGAAAAGAAAAGAAAATCCGAAAACTTCCGGATTTTGATATTACGCCTAAAAGGGCGTTTTTGGACATTTTGAGTGTTACCTTCCTTTGTTAAATATCATGTCCTTCGCACTTAAACCACATCAAATTCAATTCAACAGCAGTATCACAAAATATTCAAAAACAGCAGATCTTTAGAATTTCTGATACACAATTTCGCGCGCTTGAAAAAAATGTTTTTTTTTTTCCGTACAGTGTTGCCACTGCTCGCTTTGAAATCGTTGAATTCGTTAATGAAAAATTCGTTAAAGGTTTACAAAATTTGAAACAAATAGTAAACCAAATTCAAAATTCCGGCTTCCGAGTGCCCATGTTTGGTTGGAGGACTACGTTATTAAAAATTGGATGTCTCTAGATACCGTTATTTTTTCACAATGCGAGAAACATTCATGCAGATTCCTCATCATTTAGTTTCTTTATATATAGTACATGGCAATAATATTGGGTGGCAACAGTTTGAAAAGTGAACGAACGCAGAAAGCGACGCAACGAAAATGCCGTTTTGAGACTAACAGCTCTTTGGGTCAACGCCCCTTTGGGCTAATAAAACAAATATGTCAAATATTCTAATTATAAACACTGCAATCATATTCGAAACTGTGCGGAAACTGCAATCACTTATCACTACACTCACCCCATGTCTGAAATTGATATATGTCGGGCCGTGTTAATAACAGAGAATTATTTCAGGCACTTTTACTAACACAAAATATTTGAAAACAATGCCTCGAATCCATGCGGCTTCGTAACTTTCGATGAATACATAATCCTCAAACCTCTTCACGGAAGGAAGAATTATTTCAAATTGGAGCTGACTCACTCTGAACAAAAATAACTTCATCCTGATGAAAATATAGGTCTCAAATGAATCAACTTGATGGTAAAAAGGAAAAACTTCGGCTCCCTCTGCAATCAAAATATATCTCACTGCTCGTAAATTTATTCTTCTGACGTTTTATCGCTTTTATGCTGAAACCGTAAACCTAGTTTTTGTTTCCTAAGTTTATCAGTAGAAAGTGAATGGCTGAATGGCAGCAAGTCGTGTGAATGGAGCTTTAGTTTTCCCCTCCATTCTTAATGCTATTTATTTTACTATAGACCTTTTGACCTATTAAGCAGACTGGTGTATTGATAGAGAGTAAACATTATTCGTAGGCTATGCTAAAAGAGAAAGTGTTACGACTAAAAGCTATAGAGGCAACTAATTTATTGGCATTATAAGAGATGGGGTATTGTACGGATTAATGCATGAGAAAATTTCAAGCTGTGATTCTGAGGAAGTGTGTGCTAATTTTCTTTAATTTCATTGCGTCTGCTTCTCAGTTTAGTTCCAACTTTATATTACTTTTATCGTCTCTTTTAACGCAAAGGAGCGTTGACTTAGAAGGGCTATTAGTCTCGAAACCAGATTTTGCGTTGAATCACCGTAAAATCACTTTTCAAACTGTTACCACCAAATATTATCGCCCTATATTATTTTAAAAGAAATAGAAGTAGAATGTGCATGAATGTAGGTATATTTCTCGCATTGCGAAAAAAACGACGGTACTTAGAGCCATCGAAATTTGAATAACGTAATCCTCCACCCGAACATGGGCATTTGGAAGCCCGAATTTTGAGTTTTGAATATGTGTTATTGGGCGTATTTTTGATTAACAAACTCAATGATTTCAAAGGGAGCAATGGCAACACTGTACAGAAAAAAACATTTTTATCTTCAGCGCGCGAGACTATCGATAGTAAATTCTAAAGAGAGGCTGTTTTTAAATATTTTGTGATATTGCTGTTGAACTGAATTTTATGAGACGTAAGTACAGATAATGTGATATTTAGTAAAGTTAACACATAAAACGTTAACAAAACACCTTCTTTGGCGTAATATAAAATCTGAAAGCATTCAGATTTTGTTGTGGGCTTTTTATGTTATTTATTATCAATTTAATATCAGTCTTATTATTTCTCTTTATTAACTTAATCGTTTTAACTCCGAATTTATATCCGGAGATGTGAAAAATGATCAACGCCTTCGCCGGGAATCGAACCACGGACCTCTCGGTTACGCGTCGAGCGTGCTGACCACTACACCACGAAGGCATGCGAAGAAGGTGGGAGGAATACTTTATATACTTCCCTTTTTAAAGAGCGACCGGGGATTACGGGCACCAATCGCCAAATCGTGGTGATGGAGAATCATCATTCACCGCCTTTTTAGTTCTGGCGCCAGTTGTAGAGTCGTTAGGCTATTTAGAAGCAGGTGAGATGAAAAATGAGCAACGCCTTCGCCGGGAATCGCACCACGGACCTCTCGGTTACTCGTCGAGCATGCTGACCACTACATCACGAAGGCATGCGAAGAAGGCGAGAGACCTGTGTACTTTATAAATTAATAAATTTAATGCGCAAAGCGTTAATAACAAAAAAGCCAAAAAGACGTTTTGCAAGCTATCTGGTCTAGGTCTAGATAGAACTGCTGCAATTTGGTTTACTGATCACAATAAAATTATATATAAATATCAGATACACTAAGATGTCAATTTTAAAACGAGGAATTATCAATGCTTGCCTTAAGTTACGAAGCTACGAAACGAAAAAATAATTCTTCAACATAAAGCCAAAAGCGGGACGAATATATAGACTACATTAATTCTAAAGTTCATATCTTTTGAATAGAGCACGTATATAGAGACGAATGAGATAACAGCCTTAGGTGAAATATGACAAAAATAAACCTTGTTAAAGACTAATAACAAACCAGAGATATATTTAGAGAGCGTGGTTTTGAGATTGGCCTTGGGTACTAAAATCCTTTGGCAGAACTCATCTTTTAAACCAGCCGCCCAGGGATAAAGTAGCTGAACACTGGTAGTTCGGTGAAGGGTCTGTGGAACTGCATCGACGTTTTCGTGATTTTCCCTTTGTGTATGCGAGCCAGTTTCCTTTAGAAAGTCCTTCACGGAGGTATCCCTTCCCTTAGGCCGATAGCCCTCGAGTGCTTTGCCATAGTTAGATATATGAAATTTTCTTTTGAATATATATGCGTTCTTTAATTCACGATGAAGTTTCGAATTTATATAACGCTAGCGTTAAATTGCTTCATTTAACTTAACGGAACGTTTGAGCCAAGCCAGTTTCTTCCCAACGAAAAGTAGCTTCTGGCTCTTCAGTGAATGTTACTGCGCTAGTACTGTCATAAATAATATCTGGAATTGTTTTACCTTAATTAACACTATATAATTAATTAATAATATTTATGTAACCATTTTAAACTCATTTACATTTTAATTGTGTACTAAAACTTAAGATAAATTAAATTCTTGCTTCTTGGTTTGGATAGAAAGTAATAATTTTATCAAAAATTACCTCTCTTTTGTCTATGAGCTTGCGGGTGTAAGTGGTTAACTTATCTTACTACTGTGGGTGGATTTTTATTAACAGTTCATATTAACAGTTGATTTATTTCATTAACAGTTCATATTAACAATTGATTTATCACGTTTTTATCTTCGAAAAATCTAAGTAATCTTTAGAATGAGTACGGGCGCCACTGTAGATTTTCTAGGAAGTTATGTCTTCGTTACTGCTGGGATAGCTCATTATCACTTAAGTTTAGTCAAGTAATTCTTGTGGTTATCCCCAGCCGCTAATTAAGTGGGAAAATATGTAAGGAATTTTCTCTTTACTCTGTCTCGCTAAGATGTCTGCTACTTTTGTCACGACCAGAATAAATCATTCAGTAATGGTAGTGGTTTCAATCTCGACGAGAGCACAGAGATTTTTCATGTTTTCTAGCCCCGGAGAATTTAGAAGTCTCTTTAAATTTATCAGATATTAGTTTTTTCAAGTGTTTGACAAATTTATATTTCTTTACGGTAATTTCTTTTTCTAATAGTTTCTTTGATTTCTGCGTAAAACTTTTAGTTGTTCTTTATAATTAGCTGAAAAGTTAGCTCAGAAGGACTATTAATTTCGTTTTCACATTTCGCGTCGATTCATTATACACGGCGAACCACTTTTGAAATTGTTGCCACCCAGTATTTTCGCCCTGTATAATATTTGGAGAAATTAAATAATGAAGAATCTGAGTAAATGTATGTATGTTTCTCTCATTGTAATAAAGCAAGTATCTAGAGCCATCCGATTTCGAATGACGTAATCCTTTGCGAATATGGGCATCTGGAAGCCCAAATTTCGAATTTGTTTTATTATCGATTTCATATTTTGTAAAACTTTAACGAATTTTCGATTAACAGACTCAACGATTTCAAAGAGAGCACGGGCAATACTGTACGGGGAAAAACATTTTAATATCCAGCACGCGAAACTGCGTATCGGAAATTTGAAAGATATGTTCTTTTTAAAATTATTTTGCTCTATTGCCGTTGAATTGAATTGAAAAAAAAAAGTTAGAAAACACCCGTTTGGGGGTAATGTAAAATCTGATAGCTTTCGGATTTTTTTCTTTTTTAAAGTTTAATTTTTTTTCTAGTACTTTCTTCCATTTCTAAGTAAAACCTTTAGTTCTTCTTTAAAATCTTAAAATTAATTTTAATAAATTATTATTTATTCGTAAGAAACGTCGTCCATTTTAAACTACAGTAAACTACGGGAGTGCTTGAAGTTTGGAGAAATTAAGCTGATATTTTAATCATACAGAGTGGGTAAACACAGAATTGCTGATGGGAAGGTCATAACTTTGAATAAACAATGCCTTATCCACCGCAAACGCAGCCACCGAAAGAGGAAATTTCTCTTTCGAGCAGATGCTGTGAATCTTCATGACACAGACCAGTGTGGGCTCATCTCAGTTACCGGATTCGGTGAGTCGTTTCTTGGTGTCTCAGGATTATCGACAGACATCTGAAGGTTATGTGTATCGTTGAGGCAACGTCAAGGCCGAAAGACTACACCTTGTCTTTCATGACTATCAGTCGATTCCGCGTTGAATAATTGATTTTCTGCCGTGTCACTTTTGTGTCTGGTGATCAAATGAGCTGATCATGCGTTTGATGAATAGAAAACTGCTGTCGTCATTTAGTTGAAAGAATGGTAATGAACCATTTTTAGGGTATCGGGTTCGTAAGGAGATTGAAAAAGGCATATCAGTACTATAAGAGCTATCATTATGTGCAGCTTTATTTCTCTTGCATTACGGTTCCTTCTTGATGTTTATCAGAACGAGATTGAACAAACAGATAACTAGTGTCGTCAATTTATGCAAATATTCTATTCGTTAGTAGCAGCGGTGCTACTCATACTCACTTTTTTACTTCCTTCTACGAAGTAAAAAGGAAGTATTGTAGTTGTGAAAAATTTCGGGTATTCTATTTCAGCGAAAATATCCAATTTGACCCCTATCGAATGCAATTTAATGTTTTCGTGCTTAAGAGCAGAATAAAGGACCCTTTTTTCCGCAAAAAATTATAAAACTGATTTAAAATGCATTCGTGGCGTCTGTGTCTGCATACGTACGTATGTATTTCGCATAACTTAAAAACGAGTAGTTTGAGAACAGTGAAATTTTGTATATAGAACTGCTATAACATATAGATGTGCACCTCCTATTTTGGTTGCAATCGGCCGCACCGAAAGTATATAAATATATGTATATATATTCACTCTGGTATTCGGCTCGGTAAGCTGAGTTTCTGTATTCTTATATGTTTGCAAATTGTGCATTTGTTGCTTTAAAAATAGTTGAACTATGTTGTTCTTATCTTCCGGTTAAGGTTTTTATGCTTTTAGTAAATTTACAGGCAAAATTTGTAGAATTATCAACAATTTAAAAGTTGTTTAAGTGCGGCTAAGCGTAATCATTTTTTCAATGGCAGCCATATTTGTTTACATTTGAAACTTATGAGAATAGTGGATGTGTTGCCAATGTGGAGAAACTAAGCTTCGCAACAGCAAAGATAACGCCTCTTTTATTATTACGAATTAAATAATGCTTAATCCATTCTGCAATTTGCTGGAGGAAATAAGTGTTTAAGATTTACTTCGTAATTTTTAACATAGATGTTTTGAGTTTTTACGTATTTTGCTTTGTCTCGAAGTGAGAACTGAATTAATTGAATGAGAATTACGGAATCGTCTGTGAAAAACTACTTTTGTTTGTTGAATTTCTTTTATACATTGTGTTAGATTTATTATAGCATTTGAATAGAACACGTGGCAACAATTAGATAATTCTTCTGATGATATACGTAATTTTTGCGCATTCTGAGTTATAAAATGAATGAGATGTAACGCTGTTAAGTGAACCTAGTGCCAGAGTGTTACTATGGTAACAAATACAGTGAATTTTAAAGAGTGCATTTATTCTATTGTGGTTTATGACGTATCGACGAAGTAAATTTAATTCAATCCAATAAGTTTAAATGAAATGCAAAATGCGTATAATTTAATATTCCGTACAAGGAAGTTATGGGTTGCACACATCACATTTTTCTTGATTCACTTTGTGTTCGAATCATTTTTCAAAAAAGTAATTTACTGTTAGTCTAAAAACTATCTAATTTGTTTTAATAATAATGTCTAAAGAAAGAAAATCTCAAAGGTTTCAGATTTTAAATGACTTCCAAAGGGGCACTTTTAAACGTTTTGTGTGTTACCTTTATTTGTTAAATATCATGTTATACGTACTCCAACCATAAAATTCAGTTCAACACCAATATCGCAAAATAATTTTAAAATGAGCATATCTTTAGAATTTCCGATACACAGATGGAGATAAAAATGCTTTTTTTTCGTACCATGTTGCCATTGCTTGCTTTAAAACCGTTTAGTTTTTAATTAAAAATTAGTTAAAATGGTATAAAATATGAAATAACATATTTCAATTCAAATGAGTGCTTCCACATGCACATATAATCTATGGAAGATTACGTTATTCACATTTTGATGGCTCTCGGTCGGGTTTTTTATCAAATGCAAGAAACAATAATACATTCGTGCAGATTCATCATTATTTAATTTCTTTAAATATAATACAGGGCGATAATATTTGGTGGCAACAATTTGAAAAGTGATTCGCCGTTTATAGTTTTCAACACAAAATGCCAAAACGAAATTAGTAGTCCTTCAGGGCAAATTGCCCCTTTGAACTAATAAAAGGGTGTTGCCAGCAAATGTTATCGCCATATATTATTTTTATATGAATAATGTAGTGAATACGAAAATTGTATGGCAACATTTAAAACACTATCGGGAGTTCTAAAAATACACTACTTTTTTTAAAAATATTTCGTGATTTTGCTGTTGAAATTCATGTGGCGTAAGTGCGAAGAAAGTAATGTTTAATAAATAATGTTAAAAATATAAAGGCCTTGAGGGTCTTCTTGTTAAGAAGACTGAATATTGATATGACGAATTGAAAAAAAAAATAACAAAATACATGACAACGCTAAACGCTGTATCAGTAATTCTAAGAATACGCTGCTTTTAAAAAAATTGTATTTTACTGCAGAATTTTATGCGGCCTAAGTGCAAAGAAGGTTATGCTTAGTAACAGATGAAAAAACTAACAAAAGTTGTGTTTAGCAAGAGTGATTTGAAGAGCAGATTGGTAAACTGCAATTTCAGAGAGAATATGAAAGAAACCGTAAAAAAACTTTGGTGCAACGCTAAAATACGATTACTTTCACACCTTTTTTTTACTTTTATTTTTTGATTGTATTTTTCGTTCTATGTAATTTTACAGTTCTGTATTTATTAACCCAGAAGGGTTATTAATTTCATTTTGGCATTTTGCGTTGATTCACGATAAATGTCGGTTCACTTTTCAAACTGTTGTTACCAAATATTACAGCCGTGTATTATATTTAAGGAAATTAAATAATGAAGAATTTGCATAAATGTATGTATGTTTCTCGCATTGTGCTAAAACAACGGTACCCAGACCCACGAAATTTTGAATAACGTAATCCTCCACCCTAATATGGGCATCTGGAAACCCAAATTCGGAATTTTTTTTATTATCTATTCATATTTTGTAAAGCTTTAACGAATCTTTGATTAACAAACTCAAGGATTTCAAAGCGAGCAATGGCAACGTTGTACAGAAAAAAACATTTGTATCTTCAGCGCGCAAGACGCGTAATTTAAAATCTGAAACCTTTCAGATTTCTTTTTTTGTGTCAATTTTTATTTATTTATTTAGTGTATTCACACGTATAATAAGAAGTTTTGTGCATCATGTTGTACACTGCGAAAAAAGGGACGGTTTTATATCTTCCGTTCTACTGAGCCGATTGACGCAATTCAAATTGCATTTTTTATGTCTCGAAAGTGCGACTTAGGCTATATATTAGATTTATGTATAGCATCATTCTAACATAGGTATTTTGACACAAAATCGGACTTTTTCTGAAACAACATAGCAATTTTTTCGATATTTCGATTGTAGGACACAAATTGTACTTCAATATTAAATTTTGTAAAATTTGGAGCGAAATTAAGTCAAATCGTTCTACTTTCAAATAATTTTAAAGTGCGTAAACCACATTTTCGTTATGATCGCTTTCAACAAATATGCCAAATTTCGAAACGCGCCAATATATAAATTCACGCATATCTTCGGAAATTTTGAATAAAAAGTTCTAATTTTTTGCAGGTATGCTAAGAAATAAATCGACTTAAAGATGATTGTAAATATTTTATAGGTTATAATACAAAATGTTTTTCGAAAAATTTATAAAAATTATTTAAAAATACAAATTTGAAAAATAAATCATAAAAAATGGGCGAATTTTGTTTGGAATGAACCTAAATTTCGAACTGTATAAGAAGGAATTAAATAAGTTTCATAAAAAAAAAGAAATATTAGTAAATATATATCAAATGCAATTAACATTGAGGAGCTGAAATTTGGAGAGGTCATTTTTAAAAAACTACTAGTGCGATTTTTACAAAACTTGGCAGTTTGGCGTGATTTGAGTCGTAGAGTCGAAATATGGAAAACAATTGGCATGTCATCTCAGAAAAATTCCGATTTTGTGTCAAAATACCTCTATTTGAACAATGCTATATATAAATCTAATACATATCCTAAGTTGCGCTTTCGAGACATGAAAAACGCAAGTTGAATTTCGCCAATCGGCCCAATAGAACTGGAGATATAAAACTATCCCTTTTTTGGGGGATGGCAGTGTACATTTATTGATGATTGAATTGTGAAGGGAGGTAAATTAAAATCGAACTTCGGACGGAAAACCTCCTTTCTGACTTAAGAAGTATCGCCAGGTGGGAGAGACTTGATCATTTCTCGCTAGCTTGGCGACATTCTGAAAGCTTCTGCAAAACATATTTTCTGAAAACTTGAATTTTCCTTTGAAAACTCTATTTTCCCATCTTTCCTTTTTGGCTTTCACAGCGTGCGTTGCACACAGGCATAGAATACTAATTTCCATAACTTCCGCATAGTACAGAGGATAAAAATTTTACTAAATCAATATTTTTAGGATACTTTCTTAGAATCGAAGCTGGTATATGAACAACACCAGAGAAAATCGTAACCAGTTTTTGTGTTACTTTGGTCGATTTTGCGCTGCCTTGTCGTTCTCTGCCACAATGTTTTCCTGTCTGGCCCCGAAAAATTATGAAGTAACTCCGTTTTATAAGTGAAATGTTCGCAGGTTACGTGATCTTTATGAAACAGCGTGCCAGATGTGTTACAGCAAATGTAGACAATTTTTGTCTTATTAAACTGCAGCATAATAAAAATGTTAATAAACTAGTTTAAATTTTTGTTGTAATTTTATTTTCTATCTATGTATCCTGAAATCGTAACATCTCCAATTTTATAGTGGTATACTTTCATTTAATTTGTACTTAAACTTATACTTCATGTTTTAGAGTCATAAAAATGGGCGCTTTTATCGTGGCACCAGGCTAATTACAGGATATGTTTGAACACGATCACATAGACTTAATTGCTATCATTACACATTCTGTTCAATATTTCCATTTTAAAAACTCTGAAAGGTTCAGATTTTAATGTCGCAACAGAGGCTGTGTTAAGGTTTTTTATGCTCTTGCTGAGCATTGTAAGTTACCAATCAGTTCCTAATAAGTTCCGATCTGGATTCCATTCCAGGCAAATGGGCTGGATGTATGGACGTTTTCGTGGAATTCTCCATGTCTAACATGCATACGAGTCAGTTTCCCTTAGAAAAAACTCATTCCTTCCCTTAGGCAGATGATCTTCGTGTGCTTAACCATAATTAAATAAACCAAACAGAAACAACTTGCTAACACGCATTTTTTTTCCTTTTTAAGTTCCTCACCTGCATATTCTTGCAAAATCATGTTCCACGTTTCGCTAGGGGTGTTTCCCGAGCTTAACGCAGAACTTAGTGTTCAGTCTTTGGTCACAGTCAGCATACATAGTGTCACCTTAACGAATGCGACAACAATCCGAACTGTGCGTTGCTAAGCACCCCCTAGCAAATTTGCGCAGAAATATGGCCAACGTGATGTCAAGTAAGAATACATACCAGGTAACATAAAAACAATATTTTTTTCCCTTTTAGTACTGCAAACTTATAAATAAAAAAATGTCCTTGAACTTTTCCGGCAAAGGATATATATAATAAAAACTTTGTCCTGCTAAAAATCAATGTACAAGTTATGCCCATCGAAGCACTAAATGCAACATGTCACGGGAAAATGTAACTAAACTTTCTTGTTAAAACCTTATAAAGATACATGCCGTTGGGACGACTTAATACTTTTCGTCTATTTAAAAAAAACATTGGATCAGATGTCATCTCATTGGAGAGTAGAGTAGAGTAGAGTTTATTCAAAACAGTTTGTATTCCGTGTCTTTAAACTGCGTGAAAACAAAAATTTACAGAAATTTTAAAAAACAACGCAGGCATATTTCCTATCAGCGCCGTTGACCTAAAAACCGTCAAAAGGTAAATGGTGCTTAAATAAAAGCTCTTGATAATCCAATTTCCAAAAATGATCAACATTCAGTTTAGAAAAATGTAAGTGAAACCTGCAAGCATAAAAGTATAACGACTTAATATTATAACAAAAACTTTTCTGTGCTTTAAAGAAAAAATATGTGTGCACATGACTTTCTTGTACGGAATATTAAATTATACGCATTTTTTCCTGTATTTTATTTAAACGTATTGCCTCGAATTTCGTTAGAGATAGATTTCTCCTTCCATTAATTCAGTTCTTTCTTCGCGACAAGGCAAAAATACATAAAAACTTAAAATATCTACATTAAAAATTGAAAAATATAAAAAAACATAAAACACCAAATACAGTTAAAATAATTTAAAAAAATTACGATTGAAATTACAGTTTCTATGCAAAAACAAGCTATTCGACAAATTTTTCGGTGCGCAAAACTGAAAGTTTACTTTTGGTCTCACTCGGCAAAAAGACATTGAAGCTGTAGAAACTGACTTATTTGTTGTGGACGCTATGCTGAGTCAATATATGGGATAATTTAGTAACTTAAATGATAATTCCAGAATGGATTGAGCATAATATAATTCTCAGTAATAAAAAAAGACATTACTCTGTTGTTGCGAAGCTTAGTTTCTCTAGATTCCCAACAAATCCACTATTCTGCCAAGTTTCAAATGTAAACAAACATGGCTGCTTTCGTAAACCTAATTATGCTCAACCACACTTAAACAAAATTTAAATTGTTGATAATTCCACAAATATTGCGTGCAGATTTACTAAAGGCATTAAAACCTTAACCGAAAGATAAGAACAGCATAATTCAATCCTTTTTAAAACAAAAAATGTAGAATTTATAAACATAAAAGAATAAGAAACTCAGCTTACTTAGCCGAGTACCAGAAGGAATATGTATATACATATATTTATATACTTTTGATGCGGCCGATTGCAACCAAAATGCATGTGCACAGCTATATGTTATGGCAGTCCTATATACAAAATTTCAACGTTCTGAGGCTACTCGTTTTTGAGTTATGCGAGATATATACATGCATACGTGCAGACGCCGCAAAAAAATCTTTTTATAGTCCATTTTAAATAAGTTTTATAATTCTTTTGGGGAAAAAACAGTCCTTTATTCTGTCCTTACGTACAGATGTTTCGCAGAAACATCGTTACATTTTATTCGATAAATGGATATTTTCGTTAAAATAATGATACCTGAAATTTTCCGGGATAAGAATGCTTCCGTTTTACTTCGTAGAAGGAAGCAAAAATTAAAGGGATACTAATAGTGTATGTATTATAATTTTTTGCTGCATATTAGAGTTATTTTTACTGTGCGTATATTAAGCATGTAAAAATATAAATAGTAATACCGAGGTTACGTCTATGTGAAAAATAGCAGGTATTTAAGCAAACCATTTTTAGCAAAATGTTTTCCTTTTGATGGTAACAATGATTCTGAAAAGTGCGCAGCGGGTTTAGTATTCCCTCTTTCATACATTTATTTGTGTTAAAATATTTCAAAGCTTTTTATAATACTTTTGTCCATTATAAAGCAGATTAAATAGTTCCCGAAAAATATTTTTGAACATTTCCTTCCGAATAACTGTTACTTCTTTGCAAAATGATTTCAGGAAAAGCATGGATCAGGATTGTTATTAAGGATGATTAACTAACTGTTCAGAATCGTAATGACGTTGATGTACAGAATAAAGTTTTTAATTTTCGAGTTGTCTTTCCAAGTCAAATGGGCGTTCGCGTCTAATACATCCCTTAATCACAATTGTAAGGAATTTTCATTAGTTTCGTTTCGCTTAATGACTACGACAAATTGTTCGATTCGAAGGTGATTGCGACTGTATTGCTGAAACAGAAAAAGGAAAATTCCATTCTAATTAAGTTAATTAACCTTGAGGTCTGAGAGGAGGCCGTTACAATGCGTTTCAGGAAAGATAAATTCGTTGTTTGTGTTCCTTATTCATCAGACAACATCAGTTAACAAATCTGTAAGGTATATTTTAATTTTATAGCAATTATTTTAATTTTGAAACTTTTTCCTATCAATTCTTGTTTCCACTTACAACTCCCTAGCCCAATGAGTTTTTAGAATCGCATTGAATGGAAATAAGTTAGAAGAAGTATTTAAGGAAGGCTCAACTTATTTCGTTAGAAATTGCTTGGAGTCCTCAGTGGCGAGTGTTTGCCTCATGGCTGAGTCGAAGTTGCTACGTTCGGTCGTAATATAATTGCCTATATATACGCCGGCTAGTTTAATTTATAGACCAACTAAATTAGATAGTTGTGTCTAGCTTTGACTAAGTCCGGTTTAGTTTCTTATTTTGTTATTCTGAGTCAATGCCGAGTGGAGGCTTTTATGTAAGCCCCAGAAGGGGCCATCTGTTATTCTTATTTTAACCTTGCTTGAGTCTAAGTTGTTTTGAACTCAACGATAAGTCTCTGCATAGTTTGCTAGGTTCCTCGACTTCCATGTTTGACCAAAAGAGAGGAACCCTACATAATTTTAATTATTTCATTGTTTTAATTATTTACCTAAATCATTTTAACTGTTTTCGTAATATACTTTGTAGAGACAGGAAAAGCAAGAGAGAAGAAAAATGATCAATGCCCTCGCCGGCACACGTAATGGCAGACCGCACATTCAGTTCAACAATGTTAAATGAATTACACACACGGCGCACGACCAGAATAGAATTTGGCACAATTACGACTTTGTCGTAATTTTAAAAGAGGATAAACATGGTATATGGTTGATGTTCTGTTATTTGGACGTTAACAGTTCGGGGTTTTAAAACTTGCTAGGTTGTATGGCGCTTCATTACTTAGAGTGTAAATATCGATTGTAAACTCCCCAAATTTTCGTTTAAGAAGGATTACAAAACAGAAAACATTACATGATGTTGTTTATGGATTGTATATCTGAGGAATAAAAGCGATCGATTATTTACCACGCGTTTCATTCATAAATACTTTGACAACTTAAGGAATATATCTAGTTTAAATTACTGTTTTAAAGCCGAAGAAATTATTACAAATAACTGATATTAAATGTAATGTTTATGAACAAAATAAACCAAAATGAAATGAAACGGAAGCCAGTGCGATAAGCACAAAAAAGTGTCCATAGTATTGCAATAGTAAAGAGTCGCTAAGGCCTACATGGCGAACAGGCTTGTGTAGGGTTGTTTATTTTTATTCGCCAGTATTTTCTATCACGCCATAGGTATATATATTACCTATATACACGTATAGTGTATATTGAGCATGCTCAGTAAGCGAAATTCGTTAACATTGATTAACTCAATGTGCGGTTTGTCATTACGCCGCCGGAGCTCGAACCACGGACCTCTCGAATACGCGTCGAATGTACGCGCACTACACCACGAAGGCGTGAGAAACACCTTATAACTTAAGTTTATAAATTCGAAAACTCATCTCAACATAACGTTATCATTTGCAGCTTTTAGCTCGTCAATATTCAATGAATTTGATATTTATTTTTGAATCTCTCTTTTTTTTTATTAAACTTACTTGATTCCTTCTTCAAACTTCCTATTCTTTCTTTTTTCTTAAACTTTTGCCTATTTTTATGATTTATTTTCAAAATTTGTATTTTTAAATATTTAAAAAAATGTTTCGAAAAACGTTTTGCATAATAACCTATAAAACTTTTAGCATCATATTAAAGTAGATGTATTTCTAGGCACACCTGCAAAAAATTAAGAGTTTTTATTCAAAATTTTCCAATATGTACGTGAATTTACATATTGGCGCGTTTGGAAATTTGGCATACTCGTTAGAACTGATAATAACGCCAAATATGGTTTCCACTCGTTGTTAAAACTATTTGAAGGCATAAACGATATTTTTTTCCCGCACGTGTACAATGAAAGAAAGGAAAGGAAAATAGGTTGCTATAAATTAAGAAGTTCGCCGAGGGAATTATTTTTTGGGCAAACTGAAAAAAATGCGCCAAGTTAAATTTTTGAATTTCTCCGTAAATTTCGCCGCAAATTTGATAAAATTTAATATGTAGGCTTAATTTGAGTCGTAAAATCGAAATATGGAAAACAATTGGCGTCTCATTTCAGAGAAAGTCCGATTTTCTGTCAAAATACCTATATTAGAATAATATGCAAATCTAATATGCATCCTAAGTCGCGCTTTCGAGACATGGAAAACGCAATTTGAATTTCGTAAATGGGCCCAGTAGAAAGGGAGATATAGAGCTCACCCCCTTTTTTTGCGCAGTGTACGTACAAATAGAAAGTATAAAAAGTATCGGAGTTTAAAGTGTAAAAAGTGTCGTTATAAAAAGTATCAGAGCTTTTCTATTTAAATTAATAATTTATTTTTAATTCATTATAGGAAACGACTTCATGTGGGATACAAAGGTGAGAAGTATATAAATATTAGTTCATTCTTCCGTGCAATTTTTTTTTGCGTCTGCTGTATTTCTTGTAAACGGAGCAGCAGTTCCAGCAGTATATGTTGCGCTAAGTATTTCTTCTATTGAACATATTCGCGGATAATTTTTTTAAACAACTTACCAATCTCCTTATAATAAAATTTCTTCTACAAAAGCCCCCTTACTTCGAAATATATGCGAATTTCAAATAGTCCGGATTTCTAGCTTCAAAACTTTCGTATGTATCTAGGGCACACTCAAGAATAACTTGAGATCGAAAAAACATACTGTGAAACACAGCTGTCATTACGAATGTATTTTACCTTTTCCCAGAAGCCTATCTTCAGTTGTTTACTGGTATCTTTGTTATATTTCATTATATCTGAAGTTTCGTTTCATGGCTCTATGTTGTTTTCTCAGACATTATTGTGTTCACAGAAATAGCACTTATTGCTTGGATACCAGTGTTAATGTTTCTGCGTAACGTTAATATTATTCTTAGCCTGTTCAGTCACATGGTTATAAATACATTTCATTTTGGATTCCGTCTTATATTCCTCAGTTATCATATAAGGTATTTCTCCCGCCTTCTTCGCATGCCTTCGTGGTGTAGTGGTCTGCATGCTCGACGCGTAACCGAGAGGTCCGTGGTTCGATTTCCGGCGAAGGCGTTGCTCATTTTTCATGTCTTCTGCTACTAAATAACCTAATGTCTCTACACTGGCGCCCAAACTAAAAAGGCGGTGGATGATGATTCTCCACCACCGCGATTTGGCGACTGAGTCCCCAAAACCCCAGTCGCCCTTTAAAAGGGGGAGTATATAAGGCCCTTTAAAAGGGGGAGTATATATTTCTTCCGCCTTCTTGGCATGCCTTCGTGGTGTAGTGGTCTGCATGCTCGACGCGTAACCGAGAGGTCCGTGGTTCGATTCCCGGCGAAGGCGTTGCTCATTTTTCATGTCTCCTGCTACTAAATAACCTAATGTCTCTACAATCAGAGTGAGTTTATCTATTTCCTAGTGCTCTTTACGTTTCCCACTTAAATCGTTTCGGTAGGAATGCTTGTTATTTTCCCACATATCTGTTTCGTACAATTCGTTCCCAGTTCTTGCATTTATTTGGTTGTCTTTTATTGCATACAAAGTACCTTTTCTTATTTTGCGCATTTTTGCAATAGATTTAATTTAATCCGAAAATTCCTTATTTATGTATCTTTGATCAGTCTTGGTATTAACATGCAATCTTTATCAGCAAAATAAGGATGAATATTAGAAGAATAATACTTCTAGAAGTCATTTTGAAAACATGCGAAGTTCTAACTTAGAACCCCACGAGCACTAAAAAGCGAATAATCGCTTAAGTGTGTGAATAAACACGTAAGTAGTAAGAAGGGTTACTTCCCTTTATTTTTTAGAATAATTACAATCAACTCCTAACACACTCCAAACAACAGAAAGCTTCCACTCGGGCTTGAACTTAAATAATAATGAATTTAAATTAAGTTATCTGAAAGGTATAGCCGAAGCTATCAGAAATCTTTTTAGTTACCCCCTAAATATTAATTTAATCGGAGAAGCCAAGCAAGTGCCTGAGGTATGGCCGAGCGTAGTAACTAGGAGAGAACGTAGCCAAAAGCAAACGCGCACTAGTCAGGAAATCAGACGCTCTCTCTGTTGAAGTCGGTTAAGTCACGACTTAAACCTAGAAGTCGAAACATCGACTTAAATAGTACTCTTACTCATTTGCATTCGCTGCGTTTCTGAAATTACATTCTGGTAGGAAATTGTAAGCTGAAATTAGAATAAGATAGGAAAGATACAAAACTTAAAATAACAGTTAATAAACTTAGGCTAATCTTTACAGACAGAATTAAGTATAGTAATAACTTAATTAAATTGTGGTTAATGAGGAATTCTTTGTAAGGTTTATTTCGTTTAACATGCTACATCTTTCCTTCCTTTCTACCTTTCGTCCTTACGCTTTCTACCTTACGCTTTTTATGTTATATCTTTCCTGCCTTTCTACCTTTCGTCAACTCCACTAGAAATGCGAACCAAGTTTAAAAAACGAGCAATTATCTAAATTAACAGAAAGTTTTGCCAAATTCAACCGGGAGCTCACATTAATTCTCAGAGTACTTATTATTAGTGAGCATTACAGTTTGGAAATATTTTAACTACATTGAAAGCTTAGAGATACTAATTCATTAATCGTAGTTCAAGATGGTTAACTTGGGTTTAGAGTCAATGTGATTAGGATATAATCTTACATATTCTACGAAATCTAGTTTATCTAAGAAAGAGTCTGAGGTAATTTCAACAGAAGAAAAACTGAAAGAGAGGCCCTTTTATAGAAATGACCAGGCCTGTGGAGTCGGTAGGGAAAATGGCCGACTCCGACTCCTGGAATTCTAAGCTTCAAGACTCCGACTCCGTCATATATATGGAAACATGTACACATGAGTCGTAGCTTATTTTTTTTTAATTTAAAAGCAGTAATAGATGCTTCAGAAAAAATGGATGGCATAGCAAATTATTTATATTAATTAGTATTTAATATAAAATGGAAAAAATGACACAAGCCATTTCTAAGAGATAGTATTATTTCGGCAAGATCTTCTTTGTCAGAGG
Source organism: Stegodyphus mimosarum (assembly GCA_000611955.2). NCBI lineage: Eukaryota > Metazoa > Arthropoda > Arachnida > Araneae > Eresidae > Stegodyphus > Stegodyphus mimosarum. Next base: position 66,711 of record KK120825.1, read on the forward strand.
ACCGTAAATCCGATTTAATAAACTTCAGAGCTGAGAAGAGTCTTTCCAGACTAACTTGAGTAGGAGGAAGAACTGTTACTGCTAGGGCTACTTCTTTTAACTTTTCAGGATAGATTTTTATAAGTTCTAAAAGCGAATGACATTTCTCTATTTCTTCAAAGGCTGTGTTGAAATCTTGTTTGCATTTTTCATTTTTATATCTAAAGGCTCTTGGTTCTTTATTTTCATTCGCTTTGCCTTAGCCTTTATAATATTATCCAAATATTTCTCAAAATCTAATTCATCATTGGAAGAGGATGATAAAGACTCAGTTGCAATGTTTGCAGTCTAACTATCCCGATTTGAATACTTCAATTGTTCTCAGAATAAGTTCATTCTTAGTGAATGCTTATATATAGCTTTCTGCGCCTTTTCAGTTTGTTCGTCATCCTATGAGGACTCGTATTTCTTTTTACCTGTTTGGCGAACATAACGTGTCCTGACTGGACAGTGAGTTGGCTGCAAACTATGTCCTATGGACAAAGCAAAGACGACAAAATGATAAGGGTTAAAATAAGCCTTTATTTTTTTTTTACGTTTCACAGTCGCTTCCGCGCTCCAGGATACAAAGTTCAACCACGTGTCGTCTGAACTGAAAATATAAGACGACCAACTAACTAAAATTTAAATAAGAGCTAACGTTTAATATTTTACACAGATGACTAACACTAAGACTGGCCTTTCAAATGACTACGCTTGTAGCACGCAAACTGCTGAAAACTACAATACGTCTTTAGCTTTCGAGAGGATTAAAACCTGTGGCCTTAAAGGCGGACAGTAACTGATGGCAAGCTTGTGTTAACACTCGTGGCAAAACGGCTCACTCTTTCTCCTTCTACTACGCTCTTGATAAAAAGCCACAACTTAAATACTTAAGCGTTGGCAATTACAATTTGCATAAACATATTCACGTGTTAATTCTGGCCGGAAATGGAAAATAAGAGATGACAGTAAAGTTTTAAAATAAAATAAACTTTAGTCAAACTTAAGATTCTTACAATCCAACAAAATTCCGTGTTTTGGATCTACATATATTGAACGCAGCAAGATCTTATTGTCTAGCAAACGAGTTGCAATTTTCCTCATTGAGGAAATGATTACTTCTGCTCTCCATTTCAGAAAGAACAAACATCCCATTCTTCCATTCTCGCCTCCTGTTAATTCTTCAGATTTTGGCTTTTTTGTGGCTATATACGGTGTAGAAAGAAGAGTTTCCAATTCTACAAGATCATTCCACAGTCTTTCTCTTAGTGAAACTGTGCGGTTCAACTATTTAAATCTAAAGTTCTAGCTCAGAACCCCATGAACACTTAACAAGCGAATAATCGCTTAAGTGTAAACAGAACACGTGAGACTTAAGGAGGGTTTAAAACCCTTTATTATTCAGTATATTTACAAGTCAGTTCCGACTTGTAACTTTACATAAAGCCGCCACTCGGGCTTGGACTTAAAATACTAATAATTAGAATTAAAATTAGCTGAACTACAACTCTTAAATAATATAGACGAAGCTATCAGAATCTAACTAGTTAACCCCTAAGTATTAGTTAAATCGGCGAAGCCTAGCAAGGGCCTAAGATATGGCCGAGCGTAATAATAGCTAAGAGAGACGTAGCCAGAAGGCAAACGCGCGCTAGTCAGGGAATCGGACTCTCTCTCCTAAGTCGAGTAAATCACGACTTAAATAGTACATTCTGGCTATTTAATAATTTACATTCTGGCAGGAAATTGTTAGCTGAAGTCAGAATAAGATAGGAAAGATACGAAACTTAAAATAACTTAATTAACATAAGTTAAACCTTACAAAATATTAGGGTTATCTAAATCATCTAAAAACGTTCTTAATTCTAGCAATCCCTATATCATCAAATATGTACAATGCGCAAAAAAAAGGGAACAGTTCTATATCTCCTGTTCTACTGGGCCGATTGACGAAATTCACATTGCGTTTTCCGTGTCTCGAAAGCGCGACTCAGGATAAGTATAAGACTTATATATATCTTTGTTGTAATATAGGTGTTTTGACACAAAATCGGACTTTTTCTGAAATAACATACCAAATGTTTTTCATATTTCGATTTTACGACTCAAATTATGCCTAAATATTAAATTTTGTAAAATGTGGTGCGAAATTTACGGAAAATTCAAAAATTTTACTTGGTGAATCTTTTTCAGTTTGAGCGAAGGATAATATACTGGTGAACTTCTTAAAATGTAGCAACTTATTTTCCTTCCCTTCCATTGGGCACAAAAGGAAAAAAAGTCACATCGTTCCTGTCTTTTTACATTGTGGATGAGAGGAAAAAATGTCACCGTCATTCTACTTTCAAATAATTTTAACGAAGTGCGTAAACACCATTTTCGTTATGATCGCTTTCAACAACTATGCCAAATTTCAAAACGCGCCAATATATAAATTCACGTACATCTTCGGAAATTTTGAATAAAAAACTCTAAGGTTTTGCGGGTATGCTTAGAAGTACATCTACGTTAAGATGATTGTAAAATTTTATAGGTTATAATTAAGTTTTTTCGAAAAATGTATAAAAATTATTTAAAAATATAAATTTAAAAAATAAATCATAAAAAATGGGTCAAATTTATTTGGAATGAATCTAAATTTCGAACTGTGTAAGAAGGAATCCAATAAGTTTCATGAAAAAAGAGACATTAATAAATACATACCAAATTGAATTAACACTGAGGAGATAAAATTTTGAGAGCGAATTGTTTAAAAAGTAATCGTGCTATTTTTACAAAACATGGCAGTTTGCATAAATTGAGACGTAGAATCGAAATATGGAAAAAAGGTGGCATGTGATTTCAGAAAATGTTCTATTTTGTGTCAAAATACCCATATTTGAACAATGCTGTATATAAATGTAATACATATCCTAAGTTGCGCTTTCGAGACAAGAAAAACGCAATTTGAATTTCGTCAATAGTCGCAGTAGAACGGGAGATATAGAACCGTTTCATTTTTTTGAGCGGTGTACTATCCCTTCGCATTGCTGGATCAACAATTACTCATTTTCCTGCCGACTTCCTAAGAATGGCATCAATTTTGGGAGTTGTGGCTGTTATTGCTGCTTCCCTAAATTTACCAGTGAGATTTGTTACTAAATGAATCAGTTTAATCAATAATGACCAATATCATGTCTATCCTCCTCCCTTATATTTATTAATATGTTAATAAAATAGAAAATAACTATTTATTAATGTACATAATCCATAAATAAAAATAACTCAGTTTGTCATTAATTTTTTTAAATTCACTTTAACTTCATTTTAAATTGAAACTGTCCAACAAAAACTGGACGTGTTTTAACGTGTTTTTAACGACTCTAGCTTCGACTCTTTTTACCCAAAAATCTGCCTAACTCCGATTCCATGACTCCCACTCGACAGCCGTGGAAATGACGTTATCTGAATTTAAAACAAAGAATGCCTGGCCTCTCCAAAAACACAATAGACCAAAGCTTTTTCCTTTGGTCTACTTTTTCACAGGATAAAGTCGATGAAAGGATCCTTTTCACAGGATAAAAGCCGATCAAAGGACACAGGATAAAAACCGATCAAAGGATCCTTTTCACAAAATAAAAGCTGATCAAAGGATCCTTTTTACAGGATAAAAACCGATCAAAGAACACAAGATAAAAGCCGATCAGGTTTCAACAGATTTTAAATTAATTCAATTTTTGACTGGACATGGCAACTTTAGAAGCTATTTAAAGCGATTTGGACTGGTCTCAAGTGCTTTCCCAACTCTGCAACTGCGGTCTCAGCGATGAGGATGTTAAGCATATCCTTTTTGAATGGATTTATTATGTCAAGCAGAGGAAGGTACTTCAGGCAACTTTGAACGCCTATCTGTATCTTGGCCGCAAACCCACACGCAAACGCGCGCGCGCAAACACACACACACGCAAACACACACACACGCAAACACACACACACGCAAACACACACACACACACACGCAAACACACACACACACACGCAAACACACACACACACACGCAAACACACACACACACACGCAAACACAAGCACACACGCAAACACAAGCACACACAAACACAGAAACACACACAAGCAAGCAGTATCAGCAATGAAGGGAATAAAACCTTTTTATGTCTAGTACGCTAGATTTTTTATCGAAAATTCTAAAGATATGCTGTTTTAAATGTTTCTATTAGCCCAAATGCTCTCGAAACGTGTCTCTGTGTGTGTGTAAATGAAAAAAAACGCCCCTTTCGGCGTAATACAGGATGTTTCTAAATGAATATCGGGGTTTTAATGCTTTGTAGTGTTTATTACGTAAACCTTAAATCATAATTAATACATGACATGAAAGAGTAACTCAAACAGTTCAGTTTGTTGGTACGCGCATGCGCCAGGAAGCGCTAGCAGCAAAAATGGCGATTAGTGAACAGAAAACTTTTAGTGTTCTGCAATTTGCGAAGACCAAATCTGTAGTTACTGCGCAACATGCCTTCCGGATTAAGTTCAGATGTGATCCCCCAAGTGATAATAACATCCGTAGATGTTGTCATCAGTTTGAAAATGCCGGTACCTTTGCAAAGGTAAGCGTACGGGACGACCAAGGGTTAGTGAAGAGAATGTTGAGCGAGTGATCGATTGATGTGATTTCTACCTATGTGTGCGTGTGGGGGGGGTGTTCATAAAGTAACGTGTGTATGTCTCTCCGTTACCAGCTGACAGCTCTGACCTTATGCAAGAGGATTGAGGTAGCTGTTGCGACAATTGCACTACTGGTTGGTATGGCAGCATTAAGCGGTGGTGTGTAATCATTACTAAATGAGACACTTTCTGAGCGTCAAAAAGAGTCACATGTGCCCAATAGTTGCTAGCCTACATTAAAATTTAGTATATTGCATTAATAAACCTAGAAAGAGAAATACATAAAACATTCACTTACGCACTACTTTGGTGCAGTGCTGTTCAAATAATACACATATTTATTTTACCAAATTCGTTTATTTACTTACTCATGAATAAATTTAATCATCTTCTTGGTTAATATACATATAAGAACATTATTACTACATCAACTGGTTGCGCAACCACCACGTGCATGAAAATGGTGCCGAGGTTAATCTGTCGACATCGTTCGCAATTCCCTTCCGGAAATATTTATTATCTTACACTTGCAATATTGATGTTTCATTATTCACGTATGCCGATTATTTTTGGTTAAGTAGATTTGTTGAGATATTAATCATCCTCAGTAGTCAGCTCGATCATTATGGTCTCATGTAGACATGTCCTACTTCTTGTAGGCAGCACGTGTTTCAATTACGGCGAGCGAAGCATACCAAATTTGCAGAAAGGTAAACATACAAATGGTGAATGTGACTATCACTCCGAAAAACTATTAAAAATAAACAGATTTCACAGGACAAGCAGATTCATCTCGTGCTTTTTTATAGAGCTACCCAGCGTCGTACCTTCACGAATTCCATTACAGAAAGAGCGTGGGCCGAAGCCCTACTCACCATCCGGCGTCAGAAAGAGAACGAAAACCCAGTTCTGCGAGAATTAATTTCAGCCTGCAGCTATTCGATGACGATTCAGTCGATCAGTGAGAAGATTGCGCTCTCACAACCGCGAGGGCATTGTTCATTTTTCATGGCTCCTGCTTCCAAATAACCTAATGTTTCCAAATAACCTTCCAAATAACCTAATAAACCCCAGTGGCGCCCGAACTAAAAGGGGTGGTGGTTGATGATTCTCCACCACCAGGATTTGGCGATTGGGTTGTCTAATCCCCAATCGCCCTTTGAAAGGCGGAGTATGTAAGGTGCTTCTCCCGCCTTCTTCGCATGCCTTCGTGGTGTAGTGGTCAGCCCGCTGGACGTGTATTCGAGAGGTCCGTGGTTCGAGTCCTGTCGAGGGCATTGCTCATTTTTCACATCTCGATGCTTCAAAAATCCTAATTACTGTACACGTTTTCTGTTAGTACAGACTGTAAAGCTTGCAGACCATGATTTAATAGTTTATGGACCAGGGCTTTTACCTGCCAACTCTGCACAGGAAATGCTGTTGCACGACGAGTTTCTGGAACATGTTGTTTAGAGTGATTAATCGACGTTTCACCTCAGTGAACATGTGAACACTCATAATTACGCATCTGGGGCTTAGAAAATCCTCATGCAGCAATAACACCACAAACCCTAATCAACATTTGGGAAGAGCTGGTTATCGACTTGATGTGTGCCGTGTGACGAAAGGTGCTCACATTGAACACTCGTAAGCTTGTATGTATAACTGTTTGAGTTGCTATTTCATTTCATGCATTAATTATAATTTTAAGTTTTGCGTAATAAATACTACAAAGCGTTAAAACCCCGGATATTCATTTAGAAACACACTATTTTATTTATGGACGAGCAGGTAGCAGTGCTCATTTTACACAAGATGTGTGAACAGCAATACTTGAAGAAGCAGTAATTTCACCATACCACTCTTGCCTAGATCAATCAACGACTATGGGGAAAAGATCCTTCAAAGCAGCAAAGGATCATGCGGTTTATCCATTTCTTGCTGATAAGTACAAGAGACTGCAGTCGAACTCGATGTTCCACTCTCGGGAGCATGAAGATTTTGCATGCTGAAAACACGCACCCCTTGTAAATACCGTGTACAATTCATAGCCGAAGACGACTATCCCCTTGGACAAATTAGTACGGTGGATGCTTATCGCCAACAGGAATAAAGCGATTAAAATAATTCAAATTTCCCGCCTCTGTTTATTCTCTGGTGATATCAGCTTTACGTGCAACGCGAGTGATGTACACACGTGGCTTACGAAAATTTATCATATTAATGTCCTTCCCTCATCTCAGGTTCAGTGCCACCATCGGAGTAGGATGTCTCGGTCATAATTTGTTGGGGTTATACCTTCTACTCTAACGCCTCAGTTGTTCAAGACACCGCGGTGTTTTCTGAAGCATGAGTCTCTGGATTTGTTGCAGGTTGCAGATTCCATAATTTGGAGGAACATGTGGTTCATGTTCCTCCTTTCATGTGGTTCATGCCTCATAGGACTCAATACCTTGGATTCCTTCTTTTGGATCCACATTAAATCTCTCATTTAAGGAACTCCTGTAGAGACTGAAAGAAACTAATAGCACGAATCGCCAATGCTGCGGCAGATACCTACAGAAAACCCAGTATCTTCGAGCGTGTCCAAATACCATTTTTCTGTCACTGTTGTCTACGTAATGTTATTATCCGCGGCCACTACTTCAAAGAAGCACCTGTAATAATTTCTTACTGTCCTGTTTCTATCACGGTACTCTGCACTACAGGCTATGCCGTAAACGTGGTCTGAAATACAATGTTTTTGTACTCACTACGTTTTTGGTTGCCTTTCGATGTCAGATTGCATGAGTTTTTTCGCAAATTTTACTAAATCACACGTGATTTAAGTTTATCACCACATTAACAGGAAACCTCACATGCTTTATGAATGTGACAGATGAATATTATCGGCGTCATTTACAAGAACCAGAATATCCGCATAAATTTATGTTGTTACTAGTTGCTATAAGTATATATGATAAACAATTGTTAGGAAGCTTCTATAACCATTCTTGATAAATTACCTTCGCAAAAATTGTGGTTTCTCACAAAAAAGTGTTTCCAAGTACTGGAGTTATATTCTGAGTAAACACACATATGAGAATAACGTTCATTAGAAAGTAGTCCGAGGGAACCTGCTTTTGGGGGAATAGCTCATACTGAAGGTCAAACATTTTCAGCCAAACCTTAGAATGGTTGTATTTCAACGTCGTCTCTGAACTGATTTTTAAGTAGTACAGTATTGCTATTTATTTTATCTATGCCTACGAATCTTAAATGTAATTTGTTTACGAAATTCTGTATTTGTGAGCATAAAAATTATTAGCAACACGAAAATTTTGAGACTCAAACAATGTTGAAATATCTAATACGCAGGAGAATAGAATTCGTCCAGACAATGTGACAGAAAAGATTTTGTTGCCGTAATTTAATACATCATAAGACTAAAAAGCTAGGAAGAAGGAAGTTCTACTCAAATCTACGATCAACATAATATAACTCACCTTATTGGTTGAAAACACACTAGATGAAAAATTATAGTGTACTTTACTTTTCTTAATTTATAAATATAAATCTATTGCATTGCTGTTGCATAAAGACATTTTCGTGTTTTAATGTTCATGTTTTTAATAAATCCTTATTGAGAAAAAAGAGATTCATTTTTCTCCAGAACGTTACAGTCTATAAATTTCACGTATGCATTTAATGTTTCGACAATCTTACACCAAGTAATTCTAAATAAATCTTCTACCTTGTTCACTTCTTTTGGTATCAATGCGCTTTTCTCCAAATGGTTCGTCTTTGATTTTCTTACTTCATTCAAAAAATTTCACCTTGAGAAAATGTGATTACAGGACTATTGGAAGGAGTGCTTTGCATTGAGTTTAGCGGTTGAAAAGCGGTTAATCATTGAGACTATCAATGCTTTTGCTTTCTTTAACAGAATTTTCCCATATAATTCATTCAGTCATAATGATGCTGACTGCAAAGGAAATGTCATATGCTCCCAATTACGTGCGAGTGACACGCTCCTTTGATCACGTAAGAATCATATTGGATATTCATGTTTTTACAGCACTGTATGGATATATTTAGCCGGGTAAAATGAAAATGCATGAGTTCCAAAATTTATAAAAACTATATTACCCAATTATTTCTTGCCAAATGCTATATATACGTATTATTTATAATTTTTTCGAAGTTAATTTCTAAGTCTCCTTTTGTACAATTTTAGCTAATAAACTTTCGAAATTGTACTGAAATATTTTGTAAAACGACGACAAAAGCCCAATATGAAATCATTAGGTTACGGTCTAATACCTAGAAGAGTATACTTATAGTCTTTTTTTAACTGATTTAAAATGGATTCCGAAGAGAAGTTTTCGTGCCGTCTGTACGTACGTATGTATGTATGTATCTCGCATAACTCAGAGCCGAGTTGCCTCAGAACGTTGAAATTTTGTATATAGGACCGCTATAACATGTAGATGCGCACCTCCTATTTTGGTTGCAATCGGCCGCACCAAAAGTATATAACGGGCATATATACATCCACTCTGTTACTCGGCTCAGTGAGCTCAGTTTCCTTATTCTTATATGTTTGTAAACTGTCCATGTGTTGCTTCAAAATAATAGAAATACGTTATTCTTATCTTCCGGTTAAGGGTTTATGCCTTTAGTAAATCTGCATGCGATATTTGTAGAATTATCAACAATTTGAAAGTTGTTTAAGTGCCGCTAATCCTAATTATTTTTAGCATAGCAGCCATATTTGTTTACATTTGAAAAGTTAGCAGAATAGTAAATTTGTTACCAGTATAGAGAAACTAAGCTTCGCAACAACAAGACAACGCCTTCTTTATTTATTGCGAATTAAATCATGCTTAATCCATTCCGGAATTTATTCGTGGAGATAGGTGTTTAAGGTTTACTTCGTAATTTTTAATACAGATATTATGAGCTTTTATGTATTTTTATCTTATCCCGAAGTGAGAACTGAATTAATTGAATGAGAAATATATCTCCAATGAAATTCGAGGAAATATGTTTAAATGAAAGGCAGGGAAAAATGCGTGTAATTTAATATTGCGTGCGAGGAAGTCATGTGGTGTACATATCAGAGTTGTTTGATAACAAAGAAATTATTTGAGAATTCATGATAATTTTTGTAACAAACGACTGAGCCTAAATGCGTTTTTAAACTATTTAACTACGATGAGTGTGGTGTTTAAAATAAATAAGAAACATTAAATCTAAATTTCCCTTTACTTTTTGATCTACTTGTTCAGTTAAGTATAACAAATAATAAAGACACTTCGTGTAATTTCTGTCGTAAAATCCTTGTAAAAAATACAGATCTTGGGCAATACGAAGGTGATAAATAGGTTAAACTGAGCATGTGGAATCGAGAAGAAAATTTCGAGTTTCTGCAGCAATAAAGCAAATTTATGAGTGTCCGTAGACTTACTCAGTGGCCATTAAAACGAGTATTTCGATTGAAATTCAATGGAAGAAATGGGTAAATTAAAGTTGAATGACACCATTAATTTAGGGATTATGCACAGCTCGAGAAATTTAGAGAACGATGAAGATATTGAATGTCGTTGGTGCTAGAATTTCTGAGCTTTCATTTATTTGGTAAAGAACGAACACATTGATCAGTAACGTTTTTGCTTTGTCTACCAATGCAACTGACAGGATAATTACTTTTATCTGTTGAACAAGACAGAAATCTTCCTCTCGAATTGCAGTCATTAATTATCAATAAAGGTTTCTTTAAGAAATTCTTTGCGTCAAATTTTATAGTTATTGGGATAAATTAATTTTGACGATTGTTCGGGGTAATTGCAAAAAGATTTTTAACGAGGTTTTGTTTTTAAAATTAAAAAGTAGATGCAAAATATTTACTAGAAATTCCACCCAGAGGATGGAAAAATTTCTGAATCGATTGCAATGTCAAGTTAAAAGAAAAGATGATTGAATAAAAACTTATTTGCTTATCTTTTGCGAATGAAATAAAATTTCCTGTAAAGATTCAAAGGATTTCTAGGCCATCGAGATCTATCCTGGGCACATAGTTTCTGTAATAAGAAACTTTCATTGCAAAATATATATACTGTAATGAAAGTGTACAATATATACGTATATTGTTACGAAATGCCCACCTGGGTAAGATAGCTTCTCGGCAAGGCGAATTTAGGATTGCCATAAGATAGCAAGGGAAGGCAGGGGTGCCATATTTCCCGCAAAATCGCCCATTTGGTCACGAAATTGACCATATGCAGTAGGCGGATGGAGAACATTCTAGAAATAATTCATACCGGTTTGGCCCAGAATGTTTTCGAAGTCAGGCCAAAAGCTATGTATAAAGTAGCAGTCTAGTGTGGAGTTGGTCGTCGAGTGTATCGCGAGTATGCATCTTTGAGGCTGTGGAGTGTAGCGAGTTGTAGCGTGGAGAGTCTCGAGAGTACTTTGGGTTCTCAGAACGACGGAACCGAGTCGGAAGAAGTACTGGAGTGCTTTGCCGTGAAGCTGTCTTCACGGTTACACCCTGAAAGCTGGGCTGCTGATTGTTTCAGCGTGATTGTCGTAGTTTTTCGACGACTGTAAACGTGTTTTTGGAGCTATCCTGAGTAATAACGGCCAACAAATTGTGTTTTCATTGTTTTTCGTCAAGTGTTGTTGGCAATCACTCCAAATCCACGTACCCGTAAGGACGCAACAATATGTATACATTGTAATTACAATTGCATACACACACATATAGATACGTGTGTATGCAATTGTAATTAATCAATATGAAAACTATAAAAAATATAAAATAAGAAAAATATAAAATATGAAAGAGAATCGCTAACAAAATTACTAACTTAATTAAAAATAGACCTCACAATTCCTAATTTCGATTTAAATACAACCCATTTCAAAGGTACTTTTCTGAGTTACTTATCTGTAGTCATTTGCAATGCGAAAGCTCTTGCCCAATCGCTGCTCAGGGTTCAAACAAAGAATATCTGAGCTATAAATACTCCAGCTGTTTTACATGCACTCGCTTTTGCTGCTTGCTCTGCGTGAATAACCCACATCACTTCGCTTGGTTGCATCCTATATCATATAAAATGTAAGAAGAAGAGAATAGTATTAGAACAGTATGAGAACACTGGGGTTAATTTTTCTTGTTTCTTCTTCATCTGAAGACATTTCTTCGAAAATTACCTTCTGCTGCTGCTTCAGAAGTTGTTCCTGTATTTTTGCTGAACTTATTTTTATGGTTTTCCGTATCTTCACTGTTAACTTCCTTGTTAGCTCATGACTTAACTTTAAGATACAATATTATAGATATATAAACCCCAGTGTGCTAAAAGTTCCTGCCTGAACCCAGTCCGGCAATAATTTCCTCCAGGCTGAAGTCACGGTCTTGTAGGTTATATGTTGCCAGCTTTGTTAATGAGGATCAAGCAATGAAAAATATTAAAGTGATGCGTCCATAAGTCGCGGAGTGTTAATTACGTGGCATAGGTTATAAGGTATTTCTCCTGCCTTCTTCGCATGTCTTCGTGGTGTAGTGGTCTGCATGCTCGACGCGTAACCGAGAGGTCCGTGGTTCGATGGTCCGTGGTCTCGGCGAAGGCGTTGCTTATTTTTCACCTCTCCTGCTTCGTAATAACCTAATGTCTCTACAAGGTTACTTCAAAATATCTTTCAAAGTGATGTGTTAAAGACTTGAGGGTTCATAACTTAACACACCGAGGCGTGTTTTGCTAGATATACTTAGCTATACGTATTAAGAAATTGTTTTGTCAACAAACAAAGTGTGGATATTTGCCAAGAACAAAAAAGTAAAGTATGTCCCAATGATTGCTACATTTATGCACCATCAAAAAAATTATTACGTCTTCGTCAAAACGTATTATTTAGCATATACTAGTTGAATATATCTTAATCACATACTTTTAGTGAACCGATTGGTATACGCAACTTGCAAGCTTACTCTTATTACATAAAACATAAACTTAATTAGGCTGCTTGATAGATGTTTATCTCGTCTTTAGCTTAGAATCCATTTAACTCAAAGTATTCGCAAAAGTATGAAAGCAACTAACATTTTTTGGTACTTTTCAAATTGAACTACTACACCTTTAATGTATTTAATGAAATTTGAACTTCCTCTGCTTGACATTGGAGAATAAAAATTCTGATCTGTACACCACATAACTTCCTTGTACGGAATATTAAATGATACGAATTTTTTCCTGCACTTATTGGACTGAATTAAATGTACTTGGTCGGTAGAGCATAAACCAAAACTGAATAAATGCACCCTTTAAAATTCACTGTATTTGTTTACCATGGCGACACTCTGGCGCAAATTTTACTTAACAGAGTTACATCTCATTCATTTTATAATTCAGATTGCACAAAAATTATGTATATCATCCGCAGAATTATCTGATCATTGCCACATGTTCTATTCAAATGCTATAATAAATCTAAAATGATGTATAAAAGAAATTAAACCAACCAACAAAAAAAATAAGTTTTTCACAGACGATTCAGTATTTTTAATAACTTAGTTCTCATTTCGCGACTAGGCAAAAATACATAAAATCTCAAAATATCTGTATTAAAAATTACGAAGTAAATTTTAAACACTTATTTCCTGTAATATATTCCAGAATGGATTAAGCATGATTTTATTCGGAATAATGAAAGAAGGCGTTATCTTTGTTGCTACGAAGCTTAGTTTCTCTCGATTGGCAACAAATCCCCTATTCTGCTAAGTTTCAAATGTAAACAAATATGGCTCCCATATGAAAAATAAGTAGGCTTAGCCGCACTTAAACAAATTTCAAATTGTTGATAATTCTGCAAATATTGAGTGCAGATTTACTAGAGGCCTAAAAACCTTAACCGTGCGAGAAGAACAACATAATTCAATCATTTTTGAAGCAAAAAGTGCTCAATTTCCAACATAAAGAATAAAAAACCTGAGCTCACTGAAGTGAATAACAGATGGGTATATATATATATTTATGTACTTTCGGTGCGGCCGATTGCAACTAAAAAGGGAGGTGCACATCTACTTGTTATAGCTGTCCTATATACAAAATATCAACGTTCTGAGAGTACTCGTTTTTGAGATATTCGAGATATATACATAAATACGTACTTACGCACAGACGGCCTGAAAAAATCTCTTAAGTATACATTTTTAAATCAGTTTTATAATTTTTTTGGAGGGGGTAAAAAAGTCCTTTATTCCGCCGTTACATACAGATGCCAGTCAAAATCATCGTTAAACTGCATTCGATAGCTGTCAAAATCGATATTTTCGTTGAAATATGTTACCCGAAATGTTTCGAGATTACAATATCTCCTTTTTACTTCAAAAAAGAAGTAAAAATAATTCAGTTTTTTAAAAATCAATTATGAAAAGCTAAGAATATGGTTCCCAAGCTCCTTCACCTTTCTGCGTTCAACAAATGAAAGCTAACTTGCTCACAACTTTACGCCTCTCTTAACAGGTTGAATCAATATCACAGCTCTCCTAATCTAATTTGACAAAATATTTTCTGTAAACTTTGATTCTAACTCGTTATTTAAATTCGCTTAATAGGCATTTTTGTTAAAGCAGAGCATAAATTAAAGTTGCTGAAAAGATTCAGTATAATAGCGTTTTAATTAAAACAAACATAACCAAGTGGAAAATAAAAGTGTGGCAAATTTGAGTTTGAGAATCTCCTCCTCGACCGGCAATCAGTCCTTTCAAAGCAGCTGTGAGATTTCCTTTGACCTTTCTGATCTGATAACACTGTTTTCCATTTGAAAATGTTTCATTCAAGAAGTGCAGCATAATAGCGTGAACATCAGGTTCATAATCTTCAACAAATGATTCAAGAAGTTCATTAAGAGGAAGCTGTAAGATTTGGATTCATGAATTAAGATTCATTGAATTGATAGTACACCCACGAAGAACACCAAGAGAAGTTCAAAATGTCAAAATTCACAAGTAAGAGAACACACGAACTTGAAATTAGACATATATAGATTTAGGAAAAAATGCAGTGGATCGTAAACGAAATATTCTTAATTACGTTTTATGTTTCGCTTAGTTAACGGCCATCAAGAACACCAAGAAAATAATACACCCACGAAGAACACCAAGAAAATAATACACCCACGAAGAACACCAAGAAAATAATACACCCACGAAGAACACCAAAGGATTAATACACCCACAAAGAACACCAAGAAAAGTTCAAAATGTCATAGTTCACAAGTCGGAGAACACACGAACTTGAAATTAGACATATATAGATTTAGGAAAAAAATGCAGTGGATCGTAAACGAAATATTCTTAATTACGTTTTATGTTTCGCTTAGTTAACGGCCATCAAGAACACCAAGAAAATAATACACCCACGAAGAACACCAAGAAAATAATACACCCACGAAGAACACCAAGAAAATAATACACCCACGAAGAACACCAAAGAAATAATATACTCACCAAGAACACGAAAAAAATAATACACCCACCAAGAACACCAAGAAAAGTTCAAAATGTCATAGTTCACAAGTAAGAGAACACACGAACTTGAAATTAGACATATATAGATTTAGGAAAAAATGCAGTGGATTGTAAACGAAATATTCTTCATTACGTTTTATGTTTCGCTTAGTTAACGCCAATCAAGAACTCCAAGAAAATAATACATCCACCAAGAACACCAAGAAAAGTTCAAAATGTCATAGTTCACATGTAAGAGAACAAATGAACTTGAAATTAGACATATATAGATTTAGGAAAAAAGTGCTATAGATAATAACGGGAATATTCTTAATTAAGTCTTATGTTTCACTTAATAAAGCTTTTTTCGTGTTACATCTTTCCTGCACTTCTAACGAGTAGAAGTGGAAAACACGTGAGTTTAAATAAAAGATAGTATCGAAGTTAGAGGGAAACAGGCTGGTATCTTCCATCAAGAGCTTTGTAACTCTGAGATTCTAACTGCCACAGTCTTGGGCTGATAATTTCTGAGATTTGGGCTCTTGACTTTGGTTGTAGTTGAGGTAGTTGCATAGTTGTTGTAGTTGCATATTAGCATAGGAGCCAAATTCGTAGTCTTTAATTTGGTGGATCCGTCAGCGGCCGAATTTCGCTGAACTCTGGTAGTTTGGTCAAAGGTTCGAATCCCGCTAACGGGCTGGCTGCATGGGCGTTTTTGTGATTGTGTGACGTTTATACGAGGCAGTTTCTTTTAGAAAGTGCTCCACGAAAGCGTCCCTCCCCTTAGGCAGATAGCTCTCGAGGCTTTGCCGTAATCACATAAATTGGTACTTGTTTTGTGAAAAACAAATAAAGCATTTTTTATTAGGGTGGAAGAAGTCGATGTGAAGTTTCTTTTAAGGTTTCAGTTTTAACTTCCAGTCGAAATAAAAATAAGTATTTTAGTGAATTTTGTTTACAGTTATCCATTTGGAATACTGGATTCTAAGTCAAAGAGGGGTCGAGGAGTCATCTGATAGTCAAGGAAAGTTTATCGATTTTGTAGATTAAGTGTAATTAGGGTGTTATTATATAATAAGTGCAAAATATTTGGTTGTTACTTGCTGTGTAAAAAATGGTTTCGTAGAGATATTTTTCATGTAGATCGGTAGGTATAATTAAAATACTAATATCACATTTCTTGAAGTCCTGTACAACATTTCCTCAGAAATTCAAAAAATATTTACAATATATTCCGGCATGTAACGTGCATCTATAATTTCAAGCTACATTTTTTAATTCTTAGGTATATTCGCCGTATATCGCGCACTCTTCTCTTTACGAAGAAACTGGAAAGATACATGTATGGTGCTCTTATCAGTTGCAGTCATTCATTCGCAGATTTTTCCCAGACCTTTCGAACAGCGGTATTATACTGAGCTAACAATGATAAAGGAAACAATATGTGTGGAAAGGTGGAAATGTTGGAGGGAGTAAATAATTCTGCAAATAATGTGCGCTGTATTCAATGCAGATGTGCACAAGAATGTTATTTTAGGGTTTCGAGTAAAAGTGGACTTAATTTGGGGTAACAATGCTCT
>KK120825.1:103923-120010 GCA_000611955.2 Stegodyphus mimosarum
AAATATAATATTTAATAATACAGATTTTTAAAAATAATGAAAAATATGCGAATCATATTTGAATTAAGCCTCAATTTCGAATTCTGGAAGAAGGAATCAAATAAGTTTTTTAAGAAAGAGATATTAATAAATATACATGAAATTCAATGAACATTGGGGAGCTAAATTTTGAGAGCTAAATTTTTAAAAACTACTCGTGCGATTTTTACAAAATTTGGCAGTTTGATATAATTTGAGCTTTAGAATCGAAAAATGGAAAAGAATTAATATGTTATTAAAGAAAGTGTTCGACTTTGTGTCAAAATAGCTGTGTTAAAACAATGAATTTCGTCAATAGGCCCAGTAGAATGGGAGATATAAAACTGTCCCTCCTCTTTTTTTTGGCAGTGTACATGAAAATGCGTAAATTATAATTATAACACCGATGTATACAAGCTAATTCCTGCAAGATCAGTAGAAGTTTCAATTGTGTTTCATGCAAATCATACCTAAAAACATTTTTCTTATCTGCGGACGTTGATATTTGCCCTCAAATTCAGTGTAATTTTATTTAAGAATATGTTTCGTAGTCTTACCCGGCCATGATAAATCTTGATGTGACGCTGCTAACACTTCTTTGGCTTCGATTTTTTAATGCCATGCTTACTCCATCTATTCTGAACTCCATGATATGAACCGGCAACATTAGTTTATTTTTTTAACAACAAACGAGCTACAAACTACTGTTGCCATACATATTTGAATAGTAATTCCTTTTTTTTTAATTCCCCCTATCCGAGTCGCATATGAACAAGAGTATTGTGATAGCTAGAAACATTGCTTTTTACCTTCCAGTACATTTTGTGAAAACGGCAGAAATTAAAAAAAAATTCTTTTATATTTTGTATGTGTTTTAATTTTCATTTTGTATGAAAATGTTAGTTTAGAATAATGAACGTTTCAAAAATAAAGAAGCGATAACAAAGGTGTTCTCTTAAATATGAATTTTAAAAGCAACTCTCCATGTTTGAAGAATTCCTTATTTAGGTTAAGTAGAAACTTAAGCATATTACTTTCTGAAATGAATTTAATGCGGAAATTATCTGGTTCACTTAAAATTGTAATTATGGGCGACAGAATACTTATTTTCTCAGACAACAAATATGTTTTATATTTTAATCATAAATTACCGATCTAGAGCAGTCAAATGAACACTCAAGGTGTTGGTTTTGTTGTATTCCGCTCATTAGTCGGTCGAAAGCGTTGTTAATTTAAAATATTTTTTGGAAGAAGCGTAGTTTTAAGCAAAGCATTATATTCATTATGTTTCAAGATGAATTCATTAAAAATATTATACATCTTAATGCTTAATTTCGATCATCGAGACGTAATTTTAGATTAAATTTTTAACTCTATTATAAACTTTCCACGAAATTTCTTTCATCTAATTTGCCGTAATTTACTACGAAATGTCAGTCAGCCATGATTAAAATCAGACTTAAAACGTACCCAAATTAATGCCAAATAAACGTTTATTGAATTACACTTGTGATTGCAATATAAAAGAAAATAAATACTTGTTGAAATTTAAAACAGTTTAGCTATCTGTCTTTCAGTATGCACACACACACGCGCAAATAAAGGGGGGATAGTTCTGTATCTCCCCTTCAACTGGGTCAATTGACGAAATTCAAATTGCGTGTTTCATGTCTCGAAAGCTACGCTTAAGATATATATTGGATTTATGTATAGCATTATTCTAACATAGGTATTTTGACACAAAATCGGACTTTTTCTGATTTAACATACTAATTTTGTTTCCATATTTCGATTCAACGACTCAAAATGCAAACTGAAAAACATTCTTTAAGATACATTTTTGAATTTCTCCGTAAATTTCTCACCACATTTTACAGAATTTAATATTTAGGCATAATTTGAATCCTAGAATCGAAATATGGAAAAAAATTAGCATGTCATTTCAGAAAAAGGCAGATTTTGTGTCAAAATACGTATGTTAGAACAGTGCTATATATATATATCCATCCTAAGTCGCGCTTTCCAGACATGAAAAAGGTGGTATGAATTTTGTCAATCAGCCCAGTAGAACGGGAGGTATAGAATTGCCCCATTTTTCTCTTTGCTCAGTGTACAAAACGTAGTTAAACTGTTAAATTTTAACCCCTTAATGTACTCAGAAAGTGGTATAAGTGAAATTAATATGCCTTCTAGGCTAACAATATAAATAACATAACGTATAATATAAATAAATATGTAAAAACTCAGAAATATATAAAAACTCAAAAAGTGATCTTTTTCCACCAGTATCTTTACATTTTAATTTTAAATCAACCTCTTTCTTTAAATTAAACGTATAGGAGATATATTCTGTTGTACTCGTATCTTAAAAAAATCTGAAAGCTTTGATTTTATATTACATCCAAAAGGCACTGTTTTTAATTTACGCGCACATACACATTTCGAGAACATTTGGGCTAACGTCAGTTTGGGCTAAAGTTTTTAAAACAGCATATTTGTAGAACTTTCGATTGAGAGTCTCGCGCGCTGTAGATAAAAATGTTTTATTCTTTACAGTGTTGCCGCTGTTCACTTTGAAATTGTTCAGATTTTTAATCAAAAGTTCATTAAAGTTTTACAGAATATGTAATAGACAATAGAAAAAATTCAAAATTCCAAATTCGGGCTGTCCATGTTCGGTGGAGGACTATATTATTCAAAATCTGACTCTAGGTGCCGTTGGTTTTTCCCAATGCGATAAACATACATAAATTCATGTATATTCTTCATTACTTAGTTTCTTTAAAGGTAATACAGTGTGACAATATTTGGTGGAAAACAGAAGTGGTAAATCTCATTTAAGTGATTCAACTGAAAATGCCGTTTTCAGACTAATAGCTCTTATGGGCTAGCGTCGTTTTGGGTTAAAAAATTTTGAATGTGTTCACTGGGGTATAAGGAAATAATTTAGTTCAGTGTAACTGAGTCGAATTTAGTGCATTAAGAGGTTAAACTTTCTTTGCACGTTAATTTGCATAATTTTCTGGTCCTATTGAATATGTGTGACGTAAACGAAGAGAAAACAGATTAGTGCTAATCTTGAGCTTAAATATTACTAGTACGTCAAATAAAGAATACATATATATATCTATATATATATAGATATATATATAAAATCTGAAAGCTTTCAGATTTTACATATATATATAGATATATATATATAAAATCTGAAAGCTTTCAGATTTTACATTACGTCCAAATGAGCGTTTTTTAACATTTTGTGTGTAACCTTTGTTTATTAAATATCATGTTCTTCGCACTTAAACCATAAAATTCAGTTCAATACCAATATCGTAAAATAAATTTAAAATGAGCCTATCTTTAGAATTTCCGATACACAGTCTCGCGCTCTGCAGATAAAAAAGCTTTTTTTTCGCGTACAATGTCGGCATTGCTCGCTTTGAAATCGTTGAGTTTGTTAATAAAAAATTCTTTAATGTCCGGCAAAATATGAAATAGATAATAAAGCAAATTACGAATTTCTCCTTCCAGTTGCCCATATTCTGTGGAGAATTACGTTATTGAAAATTGGATGGCTCTAGGTGTCGTCGTTTTATCCCAATGCGAGAAACATACATAAATGTACGCAGATTTTTCATTATTTCATTTCTTTAAATATAATACAGGGCTGTAATATTTGGTGGCAACAATTTGAAAAGTGAATCAACGAAGAAAGTGAATCGACGCAAAAAATCCAAAACGAAATTAAGAGCCCTTCTAGGCTAGCAATATAAATAGCGTAACGTTTAATATAAATAAATAACGTAACGTAAAGTATAATATAAATAACGTGACGAAAATATTGTCACACGGTATATCAATCATCATGCGATCAAATACTACTCATCAGACATCATTGGAAAATAAAATATCCTAGTAACAAAAACATTGCATTAAACATTAAAAAATGGTAAATAAGAAAGGAAATCCTTTTGTATAATACCCTTTTGAATAGCATTAAACACGAAAGAACTCAATAGCTACTTTCCACGTTTGTCAAAATAATTTACAAGCCCTCTAGATATGAGTCAAGAATGTTTATTGTCTTAGAGACTTGTGGTGACATTTGGAGATAGAGAAATTTCATTTGGTATTTTTTCATCTCTTAGATACGCGCTGTGGAGTAATGTTGAGTCATAAGATAGTTGATGGAGTCAGCTGTATGCATTAGCTACGACAAGACGAAGGAATGATTACAAGTAAAACCCCTGGAGAGTAGTCGGAATTACGGATGATATTTTTAGAACGATAAATGCAATTCAGGATGTGAGTTTTTTTGACTCTGAATTGATTTTATTTCTTACTGAAATGCGTCAAAGAATTTCCGCAGGACTTAAATCCGTGAATATACTGAATTCTTTAAAACAGAAGACTTGAAATATTTATTTTATTAATTTTTAAAATGTAATTTTTTTAAAAATAATTTAAGTTATTCTTTTCTTTTTTTTCTAATTATGCTTTCATTGACAAGTAGCGAAATTATCATAACTAATTCAAAAATCCAGTTATCCAATAATAGTGTAAATGTTTTGCATTTTGTTCATTGATTAAAAATCAAAAACTAAAATGAATAATAGTATACCTATACTAATTAACTCGGATAACGCGGATGTTCATTTTTTATTTTAAAGAAATTTTAATCCCACGATGTTTTTGTCTCACAATTTTCAGCCTTTTTGAAAATGTTTTTATTTTGAATGACGTGATTATATTGTGAATGTATAAGGTATTTCTCCCGCCTTCTTCGCATGCCTTCGTGGTGTAGTGGTCTGCATGCTCGACGCGTAACCGAGAGGTCCGGGGTTCGATTCCCGGCGAAGGCGTTGCTCATTTTTCACGACTCCTGCTTCTAAATAAGCCTAATGTCTCTACAAATGAAGTGATTATATTCTTTAACGCATTGTTTACTGTGTTGCCATATAGTAAATATAAATAGAAAATTTATATTTGGGTAAATTAGCGACTTTATTACTAACCCACTTTCTTTGAGCTGAAGTCGAAATATGTCCTTCATTTTAATTTATTTCGATACGAGTCGAATAATATATATTAATATTTTCAGCCATTTATATTTTTTAGATGTCATTCTTGTATGATAGTATTTTACATTTTCATCTTGTAGCAGTGAGAAACTGACATTTTCAAAGCAGATTTCATTTAAAAAGAATCTGTCTGTAGAAGAAAATCTGGTGAATAGTTGAGGCAGATGAAAATTGCGACAGACATGTTTTTGACTCGAAATTACTTCCCGATAGAATAGGATTGTGCAATGTCATGCTGCCATAAAACAAGCAACAGGTTATTATTCGAATGAACGTTTTAATGTCTAACGGGCTAAATCCTTTTTAGATCTCTATCCATTGCAGTTTTATAAAATATAGAATAAATTACAATTTTTTTAACATGTAGAAATTCAATAAGCTGTCCTTCAAGAAAAATTCATTTGAATGATTTATTTATTATAAAAAATTTAAGAAATTAATCTGATGTGAGAACCGCAGGACTTATTACTAACCCTTACTAACTTATTACTAAAATAAGCGTACTTATTTCGTGTACGCTAATTTAATTATACTTTCTTCATTGCACTTCATTTAAGCTTTTTTCGTCAGATTATTCTAATTCAATTAACCTTTTCCTCGAGGCAAGTTCTAAATGTCATAAAATAATTCCACATTTTGAAAATTAAATATTCCCTTCAATTTTTGTCGAATGGGAATATATTCAATTTTTGTCGTATGTATCGTCTTCTTACAATTTTATTTTTTCATAACGAGTAAGAAACTTGCCCAGGTGTAAGTATAGGAACCAGAAGACCGCATTAAAAGTTTTCATTGTTTGTCAAAAATTAATTTTTTTATTTGACATCACCCAAACATGAATATATTCGTCATTTAAAACACTTTCCATAATTGCAAGTGTGTCACTACGACCAACTATTGCCAAAATAAAGGCTAGATAATGAGATGGATATATATATATATATATGTATTTTTGGTGCTTCCGATTGCAATGAAAAAGAGAGATGCAAGAATTCCAAATACAAAATTTCAAAGTTCTACGGATACCCGTTTTTGATTATACGAGATACATGTGTACTTACAGATGTCACGAAAAAATCCGCTTTCGACCCATTTTAAATCCATTATACAATGCATGTTAGAAAAACGATTTCTTTATTCGGTCTGTGCTTACGGACGTCACGCAAAATAGTTATCAAAATGGATTCGGGAACCATTAAAATTGAAAGTATAGTTGAAATATGATGCCTGAAATTTTTCGCGATTGCAATACTTTCCTTAGTTTGTGTTAAAGAAGTAAAAGAATGAGTCTTTGGATCAGCGGTGGGCAGTAATCAAAAATACATATCTAGCATATATCTCAACTGAATTAATATGAAATCTTACACTGCGCAAAAAAAAAAAAAAAACTGGGTGGGGTGGACAGTTTAATATCTCCCGTTCTACTGTGCCGGTTCACGAAATTCAAACTGCGTTTTCCATGTCTCTAAAATCACGACTTAGAATGTGTGTTAGATTTACATACAGCGTTGCTCTAACATAGTAATTTTACACAAAATCGGACCTTTTCTTAAATAACGTACAAATGCTTTCCATATTTCGATTCTACGATTCAAATTATGCCTAGATATTAAATTTTATAATGTTTAGTGAGAAATTTATGGGGAAATTAAAAAAAAATTAATCTTGGCGAATTTTTTTCAGTTTGAGCCAAAAATAATTCACTTGGGGAAATATCACGTTCTTCGCACTTAAACCGTAAAATTCAGTTCATGAGCAAGATCGCTAAATAATTTAAAAATGCATATATGTTTAGAATTTCCGATGCACAGTCTCGAGAGCTGGAGATCATGTTTTTTCTGTACAACGTTGCCGTGGCTCGCTTTGAAACCCTTGAGTTTGTTAATAAAAAATTCGTTAAAGTTTTACAAAATATGAAATCAATAATAAAAGAAATATCAAATTTGGGCTTCCAGATGCCCATATTCGGGTGGAAACGTTTAATATTCAAAATTGGATGGTACCTTTCTTTATCACAATGCGAGAAACTTATATACATTTATGGAGGATTCTTAATTATTTAATTTCTTTAAATATAATACAGGGAGATAATATTTTGTGGCAACAATTTGAAAAGTCATACAGCCGTTTATAGCGAATCAACGCTAAACGCCGTTTCGAGAGTATGTCCTATTCGGCACTAACGCTCCTTTTGGCCTAGTAATATGTAATAGTCAGAAAATAACGTAAATAAACACAAATATTTACATGTATTCAAAGTTCGGCATTTGAAAATGTGAAGCCGATAGGTGATCAGAGCCGAAAGCCGAAAGGATAGTTTTTGAGTGATGCTTTTTTTCACCTTTTCTCTCTCATTTTTCATTATTTTCGAATTTTTTTAGCGCAGTCATAGACTGGCTGATTTTTCTCCGTATTTCTTCTAATGAAATAAAAACCCCAGTACTAGAAAAGCACACTTTCTGAGTACTGAGCAAATAATCAACAGAGCATGAGGCACGTCCATGAAATTCCAAAGTCCATTTGCTAAACGAAAAATATCTCCTCTGAGACTAACAGCAAATACACAACAAAATTCCTCGCTCTTTGCAGTCCTCCTAGAGTACTGTAATGTTGAAATAAATGTCGAGATTAAGTTCTTTCTGGCTTTGGATTTTATATAGAATAGTAACCATTCGTAAAACAAAGTGCGACGGAAACGAGCCCCAAATGTCGGGAGGTTGGGCAGCAAATTTGTTGGAATGGAAATAAGTTTGTGGAATTATACTGTTGTATTACTTCTGTAGTATTTTCGATTTCCCAAAGGACGAGTATTTCAAGGCTCTCACAGTTAAAAGATAGAGTACAGGCTCTGTGCAGAAAGGATCTGATTACATATAACGCAGTTACATGAAACTTTAATTAACCCTGAACTCAATATAGTTAGAGTCCATCAGGAGATTTATATATAACTTAAATTTCCATATAACCTAATATATATATATATATAAATAAAGAAGAAATTCTGTGCGTTTGGTTGTGCTCTAATACAGCCTGAGTAAAAACTTTAAGGCCAGTAGAAATTTTTGAGAAAATGGAAACATTTAAACTGAGGAATTAAAATACCATTTGATTGATAAGTATTGAGCTTAAATAAAAGTAAAAAAAGTAGAAAAATTAATTTGCAAATATTTTATTATTAGAAAATATTACAGAACACACAGATGAATATTTGAGCCTGAGTAAAAACTTTAAGGCCAACATAGAAAATAGCATATAAGAAAAAAATTACAAATTATTAGAAGGTTGTGTAGGAGCCATTTATTCGAATTACTTCAAATATTCTTGTTTTCATGGATGAAACGAGTTTTTGACAAAGGGTGGAGTCGGTTTTATACCATTCATCTTCGATAGTAGATTTCAGTTCTCTTGTTGATGTAAAATGTCTCCCATTTTGCATAAACTCTTCTTGCTAAGTCACCCCAAAGGTTCTCGATTGGGTTGAGGTCAGGTGATCCAGCTGGCCATTTCACAGTTTCAACATTGTTGACTTGGAACCAATTTTTTGTGTTGTTACTCGAATGGATCGATGCATTGATAGTTCCAATTTTCTCCAGCAAGACATTCAGCATTTGGCAAAAGATAATTTGTTAGGACATTTTGGTATCGTTGTGAATTCATTCTACCTGAAACGAAGAGCATACACCATTGTAAGCAAAACAGCTCCAAGTCATGACAGACCCTCCACCTAATTGGCGCTTGGAGAATATTTCTTTTTCATTTCTTATATCATGCCAGTAGAAATTCCAGCCATCTGGTCCATCCAAATTCCATTTCTTTTCGTCAGAAAAAATAATTTCTATCCATTGGTTGTCCCAGGATATGACTTTCTGGCCAAAGTTCAAACGCTGTATTTTGTGACTCTGCAGTAACTGAGGCTTAGTCATTTTGTTGCATAAGTGAACCTTCCAGACCTTCTAATTGTGTTATAAATCGTTTTTGACAAACATTTAAACCTGTCGTCGGAATCAGTTTCCTGGTTGAGTACTTTCCAGTAGATACAAGTTGAAAAACTCTTCTTTCATCACTCGAGGAGAAAGCTTTAGGTCTTCCCCCAGTATTCTTTTTACCATAACTGTCTTTCAATTTTAAAAAAATGTTGACTACAGTCTTTGATCTTCTTATCTTTATCGCAACAGCACGACTACTCATTCCTGTTGAAGACAAAGCTTCGATCTCTCCTCCTTCAGGATCAGTTAACTTCTTACCCTTCGCCATCTTCACAAAGATCACCAATACTTCGAAGAAACGTATGACAAATATGAAAATTGCAGCGTTGTCACAAGCTAGTAGTTGCAATGGTAATTACACGATTATATTATATTTATTTTTAAAAAATGACTGGTGGCCTTAAAGTTTTTACTCAGGCAGAAATACTAACTTTGTAAATAACCACATGTTTCTCATAATTATGTATTTACAAATTATGTTTATAGCATTTATTTCTTATCAATGAACTTTAATAATTAATATTATTTAAATCCCTTTTATTTCATTTTACATTTTCTCAAAAATGTTTACTGGCCTTAAAGTTTTTACTCAGAGTTTAACTCAGTCGCTACTATAGCTATCGTCACCAAACTTTCTACAATTCTTTTCTGGGTCTCGGAATAGGTCGATGTCTACTTTTTTCCAGAAAAAGTAGCTAAAATCGGAGATATTAATTAAAAACACGGAAAAATGATAATTTTCGTCCTCATTTTTCCGAGTGGCAACATTCTCGCAAGGCGAAACTAAAAATCTGCTTATTTCGAAAGTTGTTGCCACTGGGCGCTTTCAAAACCTAGAGTTTGTTAATAAAACATTAAGTTTTGTGACGAAATAAAAAATAGCGTTACCAAACATTAAATGCATTATTCCCGGTTCCAAAAATTCATGGGTAGGCATTTTGACTGTTCTCGTCTTCGTGCGACTTTAATCAGCCAAAATATTAATTAAAAACACTGAAAGCGCTAATTTGCGTACTCATTTTTCCGAGTGGCAACAGTCTCTGGCGTTGGAGATAAAAATGTTTTATCTTCTGTGGCGTTGAGCACTTTTTGCCATTAGGCTTCTTTACGCCGATTTTCGAGTCAGAGCTAGCCTGCGCGTTAAGTGACCTGTGAAGCCGTTTAAATTAACCGTTATCTTTTTGAGTTAAGCCAAAAGTGTTGGCTTTTGTAAGCACGACTCGGTGCCATCTGGGAATTTTAATTTGCGTAATTAAAGGGTTATTTATACCCTTCTACAGTCTCTGTCGCATTTAAGACTTGTGGATAATTCTCTACACGGTCTTCCAACGTTTATGCTGTCGCCCAGACGGTAGAGTGGTTAGAGGAGCCTACTGCGATAATGAAGGGCCCGGGTTCGAATCCCTCAGAAGGCATGGATGTTTGTAAATGTACAGTGTCTTTGCGGCATGGGGGCACTTTAAATATATGGCGATTCCATTTCGGGAGGTTGATGGTAGGGGAAGAGAAGTGGGAGACCCGACCTTCCCGGGGTGCTCTCCATCAGAATTGGGGGCGGAACTGAGCGAAGTCACGTGTATGGTGCTCAAGCCTCTTACCAACGACAGGCGCAATCTTTTTCTTGCCGCTATGAATTCTGGTTGACGTGTTCTGATGTTACTGCCAAACAAGTGAAATAAGTCACTGCAACAGTTAGTTTACGCTACCAAAGTATACGAGACATTATAAATTTATATTGAAATAAAATACTGTAAATGGGAAAAGTGTAATTCTCTTACTTAATGCAATGAATACCTATTTGGTCTACAAGGAAAGAAGTATAATTATCTTTATTTTTCAAATATCCGAAAGGTATGATATCAGTAAGTTCCAATATTTGGGTTTCGATTGATTGTATTTAGCTTTTATTATGCAATGAGAAAGATTTCATCTTTTGCAACGAGTGTAGTATTTGGATATTCTGAGGAAAAACCTAGCGGCGTTAACTTTTTGACGCGATTTCAAATGTTGCTAATAATATATGTCAAAGACTACAACTTTGTTGCTATGTCCTAGTATCAAAATTGATGCTTTTCGCAGGGGTATTTTATAAGAACATATCCTAGTTCAGATCTTAAGCAAAAAAGCGACGAAATGTAAGCGTCAGACAAATAAATGACCTAAATAACAATTTCTCTGACAGAAACTGGAAAACACGAAGTGAAAAAAGTTAGAGCCTGAAAATCTAAAAGTTTAGAAGCTAACAGTTTCTCGGAAGTTTTTGTTGTTTCAACAGTTGTCTCATGTAATTTCGATGTACACACATTGAACACCCCCCCCCAAGTCCTGCTATGCTGCCTCAACGTGGCGGGGGGTGTCACTGGGCGGAGCGGGCGAAGTACGTCGGGAGCATAGCTCCTGGTAGGGCCACCCTAGGCGTGAAGGCCGCTCCGAAATGCCCAGCTAAAGCATAGCAGGTGAAGACCCTTCAGGAGATTACCGTCTTGGTGTCACAATCCCGAGGCTCCAGTGACCTTTCCTTTTCTTCCTTTTCCTCTCTTCTTGTCTCTCTTTCTTCCTATCTCTCTCCCTTTGTGGTTTCCTCTACTGGAGGATGGGGCTCACTGTGTGGTGCAGCTACTATTCTGGTTTCTGTTTCACCATGGTGAGAAAACCGCCTATGCGTTTGCCGTGCATGGTGACCCGTAGGGTAGAAAAGGAGGATCCTGGTAGTTGAGGGGCGAGGTACTGTCCCCAACACGCTGCTTTGGCCTCTGCTTCTACTTAAAACGGGAGGCACTTAGCTGTCCCCGCTAGTGTCAATCGGCTGGTCACTAGTCCTATTGGTCAGTGGCTAGGGGATAAGCTTTCGGAAGTTCCTGCTTTCGGGAAAGCCGACTGTGGGGGCTTCAGTTTGCGTATAGGCCCGGCTAGCCCTAACACAGGAATCTGTGTTCCCTTGTTGGGCTCCATGGTGGGTGGGGCGGTCGGACCCGAATCTTTCTCTCTTTACAATATGAAAACTTCAACTTCTTCTTCCAACCATATGGAAACGAAAACTTCTGGAGCTGCTAAGCGAATTTGCACTTCGACCATAGTTAGCACAAGCAAATGTCCAAAGTTCTTAGTTATAACTGGTCAGCTGGAAAATTTATCGCCATTCTTCATCCATAAGCATATTGTGGCCTCAGTAGGCGAGCCAAAACACATAAAAAAGCTCCGTTCAGGATCGCTGCTCATCGAGACTACATCGGATGCACAATCTTCCTCTCTCCTAAAAATGACCAATATGGGTGAGCATTCTATCAATGTATCCCCACATAAGTCTTTGAACACATCAAAAGGTGTCATTTCGGAAACAGACCTGATATCAGTCTCTGAGGATGAACTTTCAAAAGAACTAGCTGAGCAAAACGTGTGTGGCGTACGCCGAATAAAAGTCCGTAGGGACGGGCAACTAGTCAACACAAAACATGTTATTCTCACTTTCTCATCTCCAGAGCTACCGAAAACCATTAAGGCAGGCTACCTAAACTGCCCCATAAGACCCTACGTGCCGAACCCATTGCGCTGCTTTAAGTGCCAACGGTTTGGCCATGCAAAGGCAGCATGCCGAGGAAACTTGGCGTGTGCTCGCTGTTCTGGAAGCGGTCACGAAAGTCAGGAATGTGTAGCTGATCCAAAATGTGTAAACTGTCATGCTGATCATCCGGCTTACTCACGCAACTGCTCTAAATGGAAAGAAGAGAAAGAAATACAGCATATTAAGATTACAAATAAAATATCCTATCCTGAAGCTAAGAAACAATTTAGCATGGGTCAGCCAAGAACAAATATCTCCTATTCTCAAGCCACTAAATCATATCGGTCAATAAGTACACAAACTTCGCATAGCACACAGAAAAAGACACCTGAATCAAAAACAAATGACAAAGAAAAAATTTTTCTGCCACCTCCTCCCAAACAGACAGCAGAAAGTTCAAAAATAAAAACACAAGAAACAGAGAGTTCAAAAAAGAAAATTAAAAGCTCAGAAAGCAGAAGCTCAAGCCGAAGCTCTATAGAAGGGATCCTTTCTGACTTTATTGAATCTGAGATGGAAACAGATGGAGGCAAAGATCTCCCGAGAAATGTTCTGCCTCACAAAACAAAGAAACAGCATCGAAGCAATAAACATTCCTAATGGCTACTCTCATCTCGTGGAACTGCCGAGGCTTTTACCAGGGTATTGATGGTATTAAGCAGCTTATTAATAAACATCAACCCGTCTGTATAGCGATACAAGAGACATTCCTCAAACCTGGTAATTTTGCAAAGCTTCGCAGGTACTCAATGATAAGAAAGGATAAGACATTCAGTGAACGCGCAAGTGGTGGTGTCTGTTTACTTACATCAATCAATTGCCCTTCGAGTGCTCTCCCCTTGGATACCCCCCTCCAAGCGGTTGCAGTGCAGTTGAACATTCGGACACTAACAACTGTCTGCAGTATCTACATCCCGCCCAATGAGAGCATAGATCAAGGAGACTTGGAAAATTTAATTGTTCAACTACCAGTTCCGTTTTTTCTGATCGGTGATTTCAATGGACACAATCCCTTGTGGGGTAGTAAAGACACAAACCGACGAGGGAAGCAAATTGAACAGCTTCTCCACGACCACTGTCTCTGTATCCTCAATAGCACAGAAAGTACTTACTTCCATCAGCCAACAAGGACCTTTCATTCGATTGACCTCGCTATTGTTTCTCCACAGCTTTTGCCTTTCTGTTCCTTTAATGTCGAGAATTATCCATATAATAGTGATCACTTCCCTATTATTATAAGCATTACAGGAAATGGGAGTGTTTCTATCCCTAGAACACCACGGTTTCAGTTGGACAAAGCCGACTGGGAATCCTTTTTACATTATGCCCTCTTCACTGAAGAAATAGTGAAGAATGTGCACATTGACAAGGCTGTGAAGATCATTACAGATAAAATTATTCAAGCAGCTGATATATGTATCCCAAAAACGTCGGTAAAACTACCAAAATACCCAAGGCCTTGGTGGAATCCTGAATGCCAAGATGCCATTAGAAAACAAAGGAAAGCGTGGAGCATTTTTCGGCGATATCCCACAGGTTCAAATCTTATAATATTCAAAAGGGCTAAAGCAAAAGCTCGGCAGGTGCGGAGGAAGAGTCAGAAGAATTCCTGGACCTCGTATGTATCCTCAATTACCTCCTCTACTTCGAGTAAGAAGGTATGGGAGAGAGTCCGGAAAGCGTCCGGTATCTACAAAGAGCACACACTTTCCATCTTAAAGATAAGTGGTGAAGCAGTAACTAGTAGAGAAGGAATTGCCAACGCCATTGGACAGGCGTTTTCAGCCGTCTCAAACAGCAGTAACTATCCTCCTGAATTCCTTTCTGCAAAAATATGCATCGAAAAACAATGTATTGATTTTAAATCTCCCAATACTGAACCTTATAATCAGGATTTTACTGTGCTTGAATTGAAAAGAGCCTTATCGCAGACAAAAAATTCATGTCCTGGTCCAGATGGTATTGCCTATTCTATGTTGAAACACCTCCCTTCTAAGTCACTGACAGCCATCCTCTTTCTTTTTAATAGAGTATGGAAGGAACAAGTCTTTCCAAATGCCTGGAGAACAGCTTTTGTCATTCCCATTGTTAAACCGGGGAAAGACCCTACCAATCCGTCAAGTTACCGCCCCATTGCTCTAACTAGCTGCCTTTGTAAACTCTTTGAAAAGATGGTCAATACTCGTCTGGTCTATTTTTTGGAAATAAATAATTGTATTTCCCCTTATCAAAATGGTTTTAGAAAAGGACGTGCAACTGTCGATAACATCCTACTCTTAGAAACAGGTATACGTAGAGCGTTCGTTAGAAGAAATCACTATATATCCATATTCTTTGATATAGAGAAAGCCTATGATACCACATGGAGGTACGGTATCCTTCGTGACCTATATAACAACGGTTTACGAGGAAACATGCCGATATTCATCAAACATTTCCTACAGGATCGGAAGTTTCATGTTAAGATAGGCCCTACACTATCTGACGTGTTCCATCAAGAAGAGGGTGTTCCACAAGGCAGTGTATTAAGTGTCACATTGTTTAGTATAAAAATTAACTCTATTTTAAAACAACTGCCTCCAACAGTCCATGGAATGCTGTACGTTGACGACCTGCAAGTCAGTTGTCACGGGGAAGACCTGAATGATATAGAGTGTAAACTGCAGACATCTCTCAATAGAATCATTAAATGGTCACAGGAAAATGGTTTTAGGTTCTCCACCCAAAAGACTGTGTGTGTGCACTTCTGTCGAAAGAAAATTCCTCACCCTGATCCCGAACTATATCTGCAAGATGTGCTGATTCCTGTAGAAAAGGAAATAAAATTCCTAGGAATGATATTTGACCATAAGCTTACCTTTCTTCCCCATATTACCTATCTAAAAAAGAAATGTTTAAAAACTATGAATCTTCTGAAAGTACTGTCAAATACTTCTTGGGGTGCTGATCGAAGCTCAATGCTTCTTATATATAGAGCGCTTATTCGTTCGAAACTTGATTATGGATCAGTCATTTATGGGTCGGCAAGGCCTTCGGTATTAGCCAAACTTGATCCGATACATCACCAGGCCCTTCGGATATGCACTGGTGCCTATAGAACTTCTCCAGTGGAAAGCTTGTATGTGGAAAGTAACGAGACCTCCCTGCGGTTAAGACGTGAAAATCTTTGTTTCAAGCACTATTTCAAAGTCTTATCACAAAGCGAAACTCCTACGCGGTTGAAATTGCTTAATGATCCATACTCCCGTTTATATCAGGCACGACCATCATGTGTCCGTTCTTTCGCCTTGCGGATGAGTGATTTAATAAAGGAGTATAATCTGACCGATATAAACGTACAGCTGGAGAACTTGTTTGGATTTCCTCCTTGGGAGGATTGGAGAATCCATTCTCTGGACACTTTTCGACACTGGGGTAAATCGCAAACTAATGAAACCATC
>KK120825.1:127184-148647 GCA_000611955.2 Stegodyphus mimosarum
TAAATGTTTCGAAAAAAATTTGAATCGTAGCAAAATTTTTGCGATCACCTTAAAGTAGATGTATTTCTAAGCATACCTGTAAACAATTAGAGCTTTTTATTCAAAATTTATTGTTACAGTCTAATTTTTTTTTATGAGCGATAATAATGTGGTTTATGCAATCTGTTAAAATTATTTGAAAGTATGAACGTTAACTTTTTTCCGCTTATGGACAATGGAAAAAAGTAAAGGTAAATAGGTTGCTATACATGTTCGGTTGGTGTACACATGTTCGATTGGTGACAGATCAGGAGAGTACGGTGGCCAGGGAAGTATCTGTATACCTTGCAGCCCATGTTGCAGATGCGAGCACTGTGTGGTCGGACCCTTTTGAAAAATAGCCTTAGGCAGCCCCTGAAGGTAGGGGATTGCCACCGGCCGCAGTACATTATCCAAGTATCGTTGGACCGTCATAGTGACCTGCATATGAACTAGAGTTGATCTGGAATCTTAGACAATAGCGCCCTAAACCATTATGCCACGTTGTCGCACGGTGAGGTGATCCACAGTTACTGCCGGATTAGATTTCTCTCCACGTCGACGCCACACCCGTATGCGACGACTGTCACTGGATAAACAGAAGCGTGACTCATCTGAGAACACGATGTTTCTCCATTCTGTCATCCACATGGCTCTAGTCTGGCAGCATTCTAAACGTTGGCGTCTATGCTGTGGGGTCAATGGCAGTCTTTCTTCGTGAGTGCAAGCCACGTTCAACCAATCGAAGGGAAATGGCTCTGGTCGACACGGGAACATCCAAGGTATCTTGCACATGCTACAGAATGGCGGTACAAGTGACTTGAGGGAACGTCACAGCTTGTCGGCGGATGCGTCGATCAACGCGTGCTGACGTCACTCTGGCTGCACCTGCACTCCTCCTTCTTCCCACATTCCCTTGTTCCAACCCATTCCGCACGTTCCTTCCCTTATATCTTACTTCACGTGCGTCGGAGAGCTGCGCATTTCTCATCATACACATAACTCAGTGACGTGAGTCTACTCTAAAATTTGCATGAATTTCTGACCACTCCTTCTTGGTGTGGCATTTTCAATGTCGAGCAGTGTATTTAAAAACAGCCTATCTTTAGAATTTGCGGTAGATAGTCTCGCGCGCTAAATAAAAATGTTTTATCCCGTACAGTGTTGCTGGCTTTCAAATCGTCGAGTTTCTTAATCAAAAATTCGTTAAAGTTTTGCAAAATATGAAATAAATAATAAAAATGTTCATTCTATGAAAATAATTAGATAGATCAGGAGGTTTTAACCTTATCCCCGTCTGGGCACATCTGGCAAACAGAAAATTGCTAGCGGGTGCAGTTCAAAAAAAATGTACAACGATTCTTAATATTTCTTGATTTTATTGCAATCGTAAACAATATCCTACACTAAAAAGTTAACAAAAAATCAAAATACTGACATTTAATGCAATTTTTGGCATTACATATTGTCCACTATTTTTTCAAAGTCAGGCGGATAATATATTCCCTACCTTATAGCATCTTCGAGATGTTTAAGTGGAGATCTGATTGTTGATTTAGTTGTGTTCATTGTTGAAAACAACGATTCACATAAATACGCGGAAGCGAAACAGGATTTTAATCTGTAAGCTCCTTTTTCCAAAAGGGGATATTTTTTATCTTCGGGTAGATTTCAAATATTTTCATTAACTCCGCACGATTTTAATGCAATATCAGTCTGTATATTTAAAATTTGATCTTTAATTGAAGATGCTTCTTTCTGAATAATTTTCCCCTTGGAATTTGCAACTTCAGAAATATTAATTTGAGGATTGAATGGGTTTACAAAAAAAGAAGCCACTGCCTCAATGATCGAAAATTACTGAAATCCATTTTCGTATTGTTGAAAAAGCTTCTGAAGGTGACCAATAAATAAATTTGGGTCAAACGAATTTTCACGGATGAATTTGTTTCATTCGTGGAAAATGATCGAGAGACCTTTTTTTATAAATTTTCTTTCCAGAACTGTAATTTTAATTTAAAACTATTAATTGCAGAACGCATTTCCACTATATCTTAATTATTCCCCTGAAGTTGAAGGCTTAAAATATTCAACGTTTCGCAAATATCAGTTAAAAATGCCAAATCCGTTGACCAGAGAACGTCATCCAATTGTTCGAAATATTCACCCTTTGAAATGAGATATTTTTTAATCACTTCTAGATGTTTAAAACATCGAGTAAGCGCTTTACCTATACTTAACGATCTTAAGTCTGCGTGTAAATTAAAGACCAGATTTTGAAGAATTGCCCTCTTCTACGATTGATTTATAGATTCTGTGTGATAAAGGATTTGTTCGAATTTTATTGATTATTTTCATAACTATATTCCTGACACGCTCAAAGGATAATATTTTAGCCCATAATGCTTCTTGGTGAATAATGCAATGATAATTCATGAAGAAAGTGAAAGATTCGTCTCTTTTGCAATGAAAAATGAATCTATTCTTGCAGCCCATTATTGATGCGGCAATTATTGCTGATACCTTTTGTAAAGGCATATTAATTTCCTTAGCATAATCTTTAAAGATATTAAAAATATCTTCTCCTCTTGCTTTCCCATGCATTGATAGTCATCTTAGTAGTTCTCTTTTACACTTAAATCACTAAGAACCATCCTTATGCATACTGCCAATTGCGCTGTATCAGATAAATCTGTCGACTCGTCTAACTGAAGTGAAAAAAAACCATTCACATCTTCGCATATCGTTGTTCAACTGACTTCGTAAATTAATTGATAGCATTTGTATTCTGTTAGCAGTTGTATCGTTAGATAACTGCATACCTTGTTTTTTTATTGAATCCTTCAAACAACGCATCAGTTCCCGTTAGAAATGCTTTCTTGATTAATTCGCTGTCTGAGAAAGGTTTTTTTACTTTTTGCCAACAAATGAGAAATCTGTGGCATTTTTATATTTATTTGCCCGATTAGTAAAGACCGCTTGATAGCCTTGATTTAAGTTGATTAATTTTCCTTTTCCGCAACTCTGTTTTAGGCGGATACTCAACGTCGAAAGTCTTGAAATGGTTTCAAGGTTATGTTTCTTCGAAACTGAAACAAAATACAGTGCTATTGCAAATCAAACAAACGCACTTGTCCTTTGCCTGGATAAAACCGTAGTCTTCTTCCCAATCGCTTTTCAAATGATACATTCGTTGCCTTTTGCTGGAGGAATTCATTTTAGGGTGAGAAACCTAAAATAAAAATTAAACAGTTTTAAAAGTTAAACCGCTGAGAAAATTCTTAACAGATTCAACGCGAGGGTCTTCAACGACGATAACAACTGATAAGACAAACAGTATTACCAGTACTAGTGGTAACAAAACAATGTTGCCACTATAATAATTTTATGGCTTGTATTTTATTTTTAAAAGTAGGATGAATTCCGCGGCCACACAAAAAATCGTTGCCACGGTTGATAATGATGGAGTGTATAGCGGACAGTCGCGGACGCATAGGCGCCCGCGAGCGCGTGTTTAAGAACCCCTGAGATAGATCATGAATTAAATGCACTTTTATTATTTAAATCAATCCGATTCAAAAAATGAGAAACTAATATTCGTAAGAACTGCATCTGTTGCTTTCAGATAGTTTAATTTGTTAATCTACAACAGACAGATTCAATTTGAGAAGCCCTTTTGGGCTAAAAATGAAAATACACAAAATGCTATAAAACACACATGTTGCCAATAAAAAGACTATAAAGCTCATAATAGCCTAGCGAAATTAGATTTCTTTGTGAGCTAGAGTACTATAAGAACTGAATGAATTGAGTGGAATGTTCTAAAAAATTGTATTTCGAATCCTTGCTCGATTTGAGTACTGTTTTTTACCATTATTAAAGATGCGCGCTTTTATCTCTTTCGGAATGCAGTCATCTAAGTAAATATAAATTCTTATTTAAAACTGCATAATATTACAATACAATGCTATAATTATGAGGAACACAAATAAGAAAAACGACAGGGAAATAAAGCTATAAAAATTCAGAGAACCTTCAAAGAAAATACAAATATCGAGCGAAGATAATACTCTAATAAATCTCGACAAGAATAAGATAGATCATATAAAAATGAAGTATAACGATGACTTAGCCTATGGTTCTTTGTCGATGATCTATCACTGCTTCATAGCGTTATCTACCTTAATGTGATGAGTGCCAGCTGAAAGAGATATATATGGATACTCGAAAGGGAATTTTAGCTTCTCAGATAAACCATTGGAAATTGAATGCATCAAGGAAACTACATAAGGCCTTATTGAATGTTTTGTGGTTTTAACTGCAAGTTTAAAAAAATAATCTATTGTGGACGCCGCATGACTTCTTTGTACGGCTTATTAAATTATACACATTCTTGCTGCATTTCATTTAAACTTATTTCTTCGAATTTCATGAGAAATATATTTCTCATTTAATTAATTCAGTTCTCAATTCGCGGCAAGGCAAACACACATAGAAAACTCAAAACATCGTTACTAAAAATTGCAAAATACAGAAAAACCTAAAACACCGAATACAGTTAAAGCAGTTAAAAAAACAATTTTTAGAATTAAAATGAGAATTTCTACACAAAAACAAACTATTCGACTAGCGGACAGAAAGATAGTTTTAGGTGCGCAAAATTGAAAGTTTACTTTTGGTCTGACTCGGCAAAAAGACACTGAAGTTGGTGTAGCAACTGATTTAATTCATTGTTTTACTAAGAGTTTCAAAAGTAAACAAGCGGCTCCGTAAGGCTTAACTCCACTTATACAATTTTTAAATTGTTGATAATTCTACAACTTTAGCATGCAGATAAACTAAAGGCATAATATTTTTAACGGGATAAGAAGAGCATCACTTTTAAAGCAAAAAGTCCGCAATTTATCAACATATAAAAATAAAAGACAGAGCTCACCGAGCCTGGTAAGAGGGTGGATATATATATATATATGAATACATACACGTTTGGCGAGGCAGATTGCATTAAAAAAAGAGAGGTGCACAACTACACGTTATAACAGTCGCATATGCAAAATTTAAACGTTCTGAAGCTACTTGCTTTTGAATTGTGCGAGATATACGCATACGTACCAATATACGTACACGAAAAAAATCTCTTCCGAATCCATTTCAAATCCATTTTACAATCCATTTTGGAAAAAAGTTCTTTAATATGTCCGTACGCATAGCTGTCATTCAAAAACATCTTTCAAATGGATTCGAGACCGGTCAGAACGGATATTTTCGTTGAAATATGATGCCCGAAATTTTTCCTGACCACAGTGCTTCCTTTACTTCGTACAAGGAAGTAAAAAACTCTGTCATTTTATAAAATTATTAACCTGTTATAAGTTATGTGATTTACTACTTGTTCTGGTTGAAAGAATGCAGTGTTTTTTTGGGTGGGAGGGAGGGTTTTAAATTGTTTGCCTTAAAGCAGGGTGGAAAAAACAAAGCCCTTAAAAACAGAAAAAAATTGACTTAATTTTCGCATATATGTCAGGCAGAATGCACTTGCGTAATGCATATGCAACATTCAGGACAACAGGACATGCAACATTTCGTACAAAATGGAAAATCTCAAAAATCATTCGATCATGATGAGCAATGAGAAGACGAATAAAAATTATTGTTAAAATCTAAAAAGCTTATAATTAAAATAGTTTCATGATAAGATGATGTATAGCCAACATTTGACAGCAATACAGTTCCACCAGCGGCCGAGCGGTAATGTCACTGAACACTGATAGTTCGGTCTGAGGTTCAAATTCCGCGACCAGGCTTGCTACATGGGCGTTTTCTTGGTTTCCCACATGTGTAACGTGTATACGAGCCAGTTTGCTTTAGGACGTCTTCCACGAAAGCATCCCTCCCATTCGACAAATAGCTCTCGAGGCTTTGCCGTAATCACATAAAGTAAACGAAACTTGATCGCAGTACAGAGGATATACAACTAGCGTGGAATCATGGTTCTAATGAAGAAAGGTTGCCCATTAATTGGGTGCCAAATGCCGATTTCTTGTAATCCAGAATTTTCCCAATGTAATCGCAACTATTTTATTACGTGATGAAATTTTTCTTAATCTGATTGGAACTTCTCAATGTAGTGATCGAGAACTACGTACGAACATGTCCGCCCATGTTCAATGATTACACAATCCCTTTTGAACTTGCTCAGTTGTATTACCATCAGTAAGATCTGGTAATTTTCATTTGCTAATACAGTGCTGGCCATTAAAATTGCAACACCATTAATGAAAGCAAATACAAAAGAGATATTTATTGTACGTAAACAGTATGGCAGGTGACAGGTGACGGAGGACGGGGACGTCTGGTGTTAAGCAGAGGTAAACAGGCATATATCCCGCGCCCTGCCCTTTCTAGAGACAACAACTCCCTGGACCACCATGGGGCCACCTCGGGAGTTTATTGAAGAACTTTACGTAATTGTACATGGCCATACAGGGGCGTCTTAAGAATACATTAGTTTTCATCGATAGGCGAATGATTTGTTACAGCTTGGTTTGTTAGACACAAATTACAGCATATGCACTTACACTTGCACATATAAAGACAAATACAAAACACGTGTAAAAACATATAAAAGCACAAATATAACACATATAAAACATGTAAACACATTATAGAAATTAGATATTAATTTGCACACACTTATACAAGTAAAACATATAATGAAACATAATTAATCTAATATATATTGTACACTTACACATTTAAAGACACTCATAAATCACATGTAAAATGCACATATAAAACATACATAAAACATGCAGACACACTGTAGAATATTAGATTTTGTTATTAGATTGCTCGCACTTGTACAAGCAATATACACAAAGCTTATATACAAGGTGGCCATAAAGAAACTTTGCCAACATCTACACTTCGAGCGTCCGTTCCGGTTAACCGATCAAAATGATATACAAATATAGTTATTCAGAGGTATGCACTCGAGATTCTGTGAATGGCAGCACAGGAACGGTTACGGTTATCGTTACAGGAACTCGAAAATGTCGAATGGCAACGCAAACATTTTTCGTTCGCAAAATGTTCAGCGCATGCGAAAACTCTAAATAGCGTTGCTATGGTACCGATATGTCCAAAAACGGACGTCTTATGCATACACAAAAAAGAGTTCCGAAAACCGGCGAACGAAACACGATCTGGAAGGACGCAGAAAATTTGCATATAACAGAGACAAGATTGCAATTACCGAACGCCGATCACCAGATATTCAACGTAAGAAACCGATAAAATATCAGGCGGGTACGCGAAGTCTTCATTCGGGACCGCGCACATGGCGACGAAATGACTCTTCCAGAGAAAGTTCGTGATGAATCGATAAAACTGCATTGTCAAGATGGGATGAACGCTGCAACCGGAATTGCGTAGGCGGAATGCACTCAATGGCATCGTCTGGATGCAAGTTGCTGCACCTCCACCATATAGCGAGGTTTCTTAAAGGCTCCTGGAGCGACATTGGTGATCGCATCATCGTACGCCATTGTCCTTTTCCGTGGCCTCCGAGATCGCCCATTTGAACGTGTAGACACAGTTCTATACGATACAAATTGATAAAATAAGAATATATGGTAGACCTTCATATTACGAACAAATCTTACATGACATCATTTAATGGAATGCTGTGAAATTTCAGATTTTATGTGGATGCCGGAAAAAAAGTTGAAAGAAAGAAAAGAAGGAAATCCTTTCCTTATACGAATTCGTTAAAGCAAACGTTTTATATAACCAAATTTACCTAAGATATTTTAAAATAATTTGAAACCGTATGCAAATATTTCTAAATGTAGCTACACAAATGAGTTTTAGACTGCAAATCAACGAAACGTGAATCTATAATTATATACAGGGTGGGCATAAAGAAACTGCCAACATCTAAGCTTATAGCGTTCGTTCCGGTTAACCGATCGAGATGACATTTCAAATATAGTTATTCGGAGGTATGCTCTCGAGATTCTGTGAATGGCAACAAAGGGGCGCTCACGGTTACGATTATAGCTACAGAAACTTGAAAATATCGAATGGCACCGCCAACGTTTTCCGGTCACAAAATGTTCAGCGCATGCGAAAACATTAAACAGCGTTGGAACGGTACTGATATGTCCGAAAACGGAAGTGTTATGCATACACAAAAAAGAGTTCTGAAAATCGTCCAACGAAACACGATCCGGGAGCACGCAGAAAATTTGCATAGAACAGAGGCAAGGTACCAATCACAGAACGCCGATCGCCAGATATTCAGCGTAAGAAACCAACAAAATGCCAGATGGGTACGAGAAGTCGTCATTCGGGAACTCGGACATGGCGACGAAATGACTCTTCCTGGGAAAGTTCGTGGTGAATTGATAAAACTGTATTATCAAAATGGGGTGAGCGCTACCACCGGAATTGCGTATGTGGAATGCACTCAGTGGCATCGTTTGGATGCAAGATGGTGCACCCCCACATATAGCGAGGTTTGTTAAAGGGTCCTGAAGCAGCATTTTGGTGATCGCATCATCTCACTCTATTATTCTTTTCCGTGGTCTCCGCGATTCCCAATGTGACGCGTATGGATTTCTGGTTTTGGGGATATCTCAAGTCCAGAGTTTACTTGTGCAATCCGCAAGCTTTGTCGGATTTAAAGGATCCTGTACGGCGTGAGATTGCGAACATCCTTATGCCATGTTGCGTTCAGCGGTAATGTCCACCGTCTCGCGATGCCATGCATACTTGCCTGTTATGGCACCCATGTGAAAAATGTTGATCTAAATAAAGGTTTTCTTTGTGTGATATGTGTTGTCATCAGTGATCGGTGTTTTGTCTCTGTCATATGCAAATTTTCTGCGTGCGCCCAGATCGTGTCTCGCTGGCCCGGTTTTCAGAACTGTTTTTTGTCTATGCATAACACGTCCGTTTTTGGACATATCGGTACCGTTCCAACGCTATTTAGGGTTTTCTCATGCGCTGAACATTTTGAGACCGGAAAATTTGATGTTGACATTTTCGAGAGTCTGTAACTATAACCGTAACCGTGAGCGCCCCTGTGTTGCTATTCACCGAATCTCGAGCGCATACCTCCGAATAACTATATTTGCAATCTCATCTCGATCGGCTAACCGGAACGGACGCTAGAAGTGCAGATATTGGCAAAGTTTCTTTATGACCACCCTGTACTTTGAGTAGTTACGCAGTGCTCATATTAGATACACGATGCTTATAGATTACAGAATGCGAAATCAGATACACTATGCTTGTAGAGTATTACTTATTAGATATTAGATTGCACACAATTCTACAAACAGAATAAGCAAAATAAGCCACTGCACAACAAAATATAACACAGGTTTTACACGCAGCACCATGCAGGCTATGTTGTGTGATGTTCCCAAGCCCAATAATTCTATGTAGAGCTATTAGATTAAACAAGTGATGCAGATAGAGTGCAGATAAATACAGACTACTTATACACTATGTATATGACAGGTAGAATACAGACAGGTTATATAATGCAGTTAATGTATACATTGCGATCAGTAATTGCAGATGAGATGCTTTGCTGCACTGTATATAGTGCTTATTAGATATTGTATTACGTACAAAATGCTTATAGAATTAGAATATATACACAATGCTTTTATAAACACAGTGCTTACAGAATATATACACATCGCAGAATGAGTTACAGAATGCCTGTAGTGCACTTGTTATCATAAATTTAAGGAAAAATCACGATTACTGAAAAGGTTACATGTAATATTTTATGAAACTTACCCACAATATACAACACACAGTAAGGTGTCAAACAACATAAAAAAATTACCAGACAATTATGGCAGTACAGAAATTAGCACATGTATAAAATGAACAAATCGAAAGTGTCAGTTCGCTATAGTAAACGTACCTTCAATATGGAATAGGATCGCCTCTAGAAGCAACACAGCACATACAGCGATGTGTGATGCTTTCAACTATGTTGTCTATCAGTTCCACAGGAAGCGAGAGCCATTGCTCTTGCAAAGCAGTTGCAAGCGTGGCAAGAATCTGAGGGGGCGGATTGAGAGAAGCTGGACGTTTCCCTAAAGTATCCCAAACGTTCTCGATAGGATTCAGGTCAGGAGATCAAGCTGACCATTCCTTACACATAATTGTTTCCTGTTGAAGATAATCATCTACGTTGCGAGCTCTGTGTGGTCTTACGTTGTCGTCCTGTAACAAGAAATCATCACCTATATGGGCACACATAAGCATCGAGGATGTCATCTCTATAAAGCTGAGCATTCACGGTTCTCCTTGGAAAGACATGGAGGTCTGCGCGTTCGCTTAAAGAGTTGCCACCCAAACACAAACACTGCCCCTTCCGTATGCATCTCTTTTACGGATGTTTGACGGATGACAACGGGTTCCAGGTTCTCTAAATATCAAAGAACGCCTATTATTGCTTTCTAGACTAAACCTGGGTTCATCCATAAAGAGAACAGCCCTCCATTGATCAGGCGTCCAATGGACATATTGCCGTGCCCACCGCAAACGGTCCCTCCTATGTCGTGACGTGAGCGGCACTCAAATGGCTGGTCGCCTCGCATACAGACCGCCTTCGGGAAGCCTTCTACGTACAGTTGACGTTGACACCAACCTTCAGGTGGCTGCAGGAAGGGAGGAACTAAGAAGAGTCGGAGTAGCGGTTCTATTCCTGCCTGCACATAATGTCAAATATCGCTCATCGGCGCTCGTCGTAGCAGTTGTCCGTCCTTGGCTGAACCTCCTAGATTC
Organism: Stegodyphus mimosarum; assembly: GCA_000611955.2. NCBI lineage: Eukaryota > Metazoa > Arthropoda > Arachnida > Araneae > Eresidae > Stegodyphus > Stegodyphus mimosarum. Next base: position 138,018 of record KK120825.1, read on the forward strand.
CGAATCTGTGGTTTGAAATTGCCTCCAAAGTCTATGAACCACAGAAGGACTCGCATTTAGCCATCTGGCTAGTTCTGTTTTACTTTGTCCTGCCTCTATCTCCCGGCTCTGCATCGTAGTTCTGAAAGCAAATGATGCCTAAGGGTCATTGTTACGAGTTGGCTGTCTCAGTTTTCTGATGTTACTATCACAGTGAAATATGTGGGCTTGCTCTCAAACATGGATTTTAATGCTTCTCGCAGATGGCGTATTCAGAGCGCAGCACCACCAGTGTGCATAATGCAGTTTTACTCAGCTGCTCTTAGTTGGGAACATATTCAACTTTCACACGGCTTGGCTTATTTTTGATGGAGTTATCGTTATTTTTGTGATTTTTCCTTAATTTATGATAATTAGTGTATATTAGACATTAGATATTATATTGCACATTATTATACAAACCGAATAAATCATTATACAACAATGTGCAAGACAATGATAGTACACACCGTCATGCATGCCGTGTTGTGTGATTTTGCCAAGCCAAGCATTTCTATGCAAGGCTATTAGATTATATAAGTTAAGTGGATGCAATGTAGATAAATGCAGACTAATTCTATGCTTTGTCTAGAGCAGATGCAGTGCAGATATAATACAAGTAGGTTGTATTATGCTGATGTTGTATACAGTACAAGTAGTAATTACAGATGAAACTGTACAATACATTATGTTGCTTGAGTATTATATGAGATACACAATGCTTATATAATTTGAATAGATATGCAGCACTTTTTATATACACAAATGCTTACAGAATTGATACACAATGTAGAAACGGATATGTTATACTTGTAAATATTAGATACTAGAAATTATACTGCGCACATTTGTACAAACAAAATAAAACACTATGCTTCTATACACAACATAATTATGGTGTACAATTATGCAAACACAATTATACTTCAAATTAAAACACAAAATAAAACACTATACAACCATATACAACACAATTATGGTGCACAATTATCTAAACAATTATACTAACACTTAAAACACTATACTGTTATATACAACACAATTATACTAAGAGTAACCTCGCATGCTATGTCTTGTGAAGTTGCCAAGGTATATATTTCTATGCGAAGCTATGAGATTATACAGGTAATGCAGATACAGATGAATTTTCTATTGTATATACACTCATGTCCATAAATTAAGGATAATTCGGAGTCACGCGGAAATCGAACTCTAAAATAAATATATCACCTGTAAAATCCCTACACACATCTTCAAGAATCATATGCAAATTTCAGGAAGTAACCAGATGACACAGATGGTACGTCACAATCACGAGAATGTAAAAGAGTGATATATAAGGAATACAGGCAAAGAAGTAAAATTGTTCGCAGGCGCCTTATAAGCATTTTAGTGCTATAACCGAATAGTTATGACATAAAGGATGCATTTGGATGATATTTTACGTGGTAGAATGATCGGCCGTCTGGAATGTGGGCGTACCCAACTGGAAGTATCAGACGAACTTGGAATTGCCCAGAGTGTCGTCTCCAGGCTTTGCCAACGATTCCAAGATGATGGTAATGTGCGTAGACGTTACAGCACAGGTCGCCCCAGAGTTACGACGCCGAATGAGGACCGGTATTTGGCAGTTACTGCCAAAAGAAACAGGCGGAGCACAGCCTCAGACCTGTCTCGTCAGCTCTCTTCGGCCACTGAGACGACAATTTCAAGGCAGACCGTGTACAGACGCTTAGGGCAGAATGGTCTATATGCTCGTAGACCTGTCAGATGCGTTCCACTTACTGGAACTCACTGTCGTCTGCGGTTAGCTGGGAGTAGAGAGCATGTATTATGGACACCGCAACAGTGGGCTTGTGTGATGTTTTCCGACGAGTCCAGGTTTAGCTTGCAGTCTGATTCTCGCCGGACTTTCATATGGAGAGCTCCAGATACCTGTTACCACCAATAAAACATCCTTGAACGACACCATTACGGTTGTGCAGGAGTGCTCGTTTGGGGTGGAATTATTCTGGGTTCCAGAACTGATCTGCATGTTCAAATTGGAACCATGACAAGCCAAATCTATCTGGACGTCATTCTGGAACAACATGTACGTTTGTTTCGGGGCACCATGGGCGCACAATTTGTGTTTATGAATGACAACGCCCGTTCTCACTGTGCAAACATCGTAAGCGAATGCCTTCAGTCGGAGGATATCGCTGGCCAGCATTCTCACCGGTCTTGAATCCAGTAAAGCACGTGTGGGACATGCTCGGGCAACGATTTGCAGCTCGTCAACCTCCTCTTACCATGTCTACCTACATGTGATTTAATATCCCCCAAGATCAGATCGATAATTTGATACTCAGCATGCCTAGGCGTTGTACGGACTGTATTGCATCGTCTGGGAGACATACAATGTATTAACAATCATACCAACCATGTAATATTGGTTTTCTGTAAAAAGGTGTTTTTGTACTTTGCTTAGGGAGAAAAAATCGCTAATTTTTTAATAATATCAAACATATAGCATCTTTTTTTGCTCTTTACCTTTTGTTTAATAGATAAGCTTAACAAATAAGTCAAATTTGTTTCGCTTCTAAGTCTTCTTTTGCGTGATTTTGCATTATCCTTTATTTATGGTAATGAGTGTATATATCAGATACAGTGCAGATATAATACAGATATGATGTGCAGGCAATAACTGTAGTGGAGACACTGTGTTATAGAATGCGCAGAGCTTATTAGATGTTATATTAGATGCATAATACACAATACTTTTTATACACATATTGTCCACAGAACAAATACACAGTGTAAAGTCAGATACACAACGCTTGTAGAGTATTAGATGTTAGAATTTAGTTTGCACACAGTTATATGAACAGAATAAGACAAAACAAAACAAAACACTATACAACTATATACAGCACAACTATAGAGTACAATATCATGCATTCTATGTTGTGTGTTGATGCCAAGGTAAATAATTCTCTGCAAAGCTATTGGATTTCACAGGTATTGCAGATACAATGCAGGTTGTAAGGTATTGCGGGTAATGCGTATTATGCAGGTAATGCACACACAATGTAGATACATGCATAGTAATTATACGCTTTATATATAACAGATACAGCGCAGTTATACAGATACAATGCAGAATTTGACAAATTCAGTGCAGAATAGGGTGCAGATATATTGCAGATAGTTTGTATAATGCGTTTTTGTAATACAGTACTGGCAATGACTATAGAAGAAACACTATAGTGTAGAATACACAGTGCATATTGGATATTATATTACATGTGCTGTGCCTATGTGATTGTAATAGATACATGATGCTTGTTGTAAACACAATGGTTACAGAATGGTTACACAATGCAATGTCGGATACATATTTGTTTTGCACTGAGCAATTAAGCATGGACTAGCATGGACATGCAAGTAGCAGCCTATGATCAGTTAGTGTTGTGCTCAGTACACTGTTGATAAGTTCTGTATACAGTTTGTAAGGGTGTTCCAATTACTAGCGTACAGTACCTTATACACTGATATATCACTTGCAGTTGTTGTAAATACTATAGATATTCCAATAAATACTTTTATAGATATTTCAGTCGTTGTAAATACACTCACGTTTGTGAAAATTGCAACACCATGAAGGACTTACGCGAGTGAGCTGAAATTTTCAGGAAATGCAAAGTAGCGCATGATATGCAAATGATTAGAATTGCAAATCCGTAGCGCATGCGTATGCTGAGCAGCGCCCTCTGAACGGCTGATGGATCCGAATAAATAGACGGCTGTAGCGAGGCGTGTATGGTTATCGGTGGTTATTTGCTAGTGGTAAACGTTAACTCAATCTGTACTTATGCCTCGTCGACGAAAGAGAGCGAGATTTGAACAACTTACAGAGTTTGAACGAGGGAGAATCATCGGCCTTCGTGAAGCTGGATTGTCGTATCGTGCAGTAGCCTCTCGTGTGCAGCGTAACAGCAGCACAGTGATGCGCGTTTGGAAGCAGTGGACGGACGAGTGTCGGACAACTCGGAAATCCGGGAGTGGACCCCGAAATGTGACGTCAGCTCGCGATGATAGACACCTGGTCCGCATGGCGCGGACGGACCGTACAGCTTCCTCTAGACAATTGGCAGCACTGTGGTCAATAGCTACAGGTGTTTCATTGTGTGCTTCATCAATTCGTAGACGTCTGCTGCAGTGTGGACTGCGCGCACGGACTCCTTTATACAGGATCCCCCTAACGCACGACCATCGCCGCCTGCGGCTACAATGGGCCAATCAGCATAGAGACTGGCGTGCTGATTGGCAGCATGTCGTGTTTTCTGACGAATCCCGCTTTAATTTGTGGTACCATGATGGCCGCATTCGTGTCAGACGCTATGCCGGTGAACGCCACCTTCCGGAGTGCATTATCGAACGCCACAGTGGACGAACACCCGGAGTTATGGTCTGGGGCGCCATAGCATATCATAGACGATCTCAATTGCTACGAATTGTGGGCAATCTGAACAGCAACCGGTATATCCGTGAAGTTCTACAGCCCGAAGCTGTTCCCTTCCTTCAAAGCTTGCCAGGCGCTGTATTTCAACAGGACAATGCCCGCCCTCATACTGCTCGGATTGTTAAATCCTTCTTTGCAGCGCAGCAGGTACAGCTTCTTCCTTGGCCTGCGTGTTCCCCGGATATGTCGCCAATTGAACATGTGTGGGATGTCATTGGTCGGCGTCTTGCTCGTGATCCTCGTCCTGTTGCGTCTGCAGACGAACTTTGGGTACGCGTACAAACGATATGGAATGCTCTTCCTCAGTCAGACATTCAAACTTTGTTTGACTCCATGCCACGTCGTGTAGCAGCACTTATTGCGGCGCGTGGTGGCCACACAAAATACTGATTTTGATCTCTTGTTCTTGTTTGTTTGCTTTGAACATTTAATCACTTATTTGTACCACTACCACTCAACTGTGTATTAAATTGCATTCAATTATGACGATTCCTTCTTGGTGTTGCAATTTTCACAAACGTGAGTGTACTATAGATACAATGCAGGTAGCAGTCTGTTGATGGTCAATAGTGTGCTCTATACGCTGTAAATGAGTACTGCACTCAGTAAGCGGCTATGTCTCATATACTATGTGCACAGTACTTCATGCGCTGTTGGAACATTTCAGCGGATATATATACATGTTGGTAGTATTCTGTGCAGTTATGTTAGAAGCGCAGCATACAATTTAAACATATTGTAAGCTGCATTCAGCTGATTTTTAGTTTGTTGATGATTTGCTAGTGAAAGCTGACTGTGGTTGCTTTATAAGACGCTATAAATGATGCCAGTTTGGTTGGCAGATATCTTGCCCTAGGGCGTTAATCTGCCTTATTATTTCGCAGATCTCTTTGATCGCTGGTGGGTACTTAAAGATGAATCTTTTATATGACTCTGTATTTGTGGCTCGGAGTGGTAGGTGAAAATTGGACGTAAGGCTGCATTCAAATATGCAGTAGTCGAGGAAGCCAGTTGCCCTGCAGACCCATATATCTGTCATCGGAATTGCATGTCTCTGAAAATAGGATGGAAATGGGCCATACCACGTGATATAGGTTGTTAAGGGTGCAATGGGCTGGAAACGTGTATTTACTATTGGATAGAACACTTGTGTCTTTCTTCCTAAATCAGTTATCCCATTCCTGGTGCCACTGTTCTTTGCTTAGTTCTCTTAGCGTTCGCTTTAAAGAGAAGCCGGCATTGAAGTTACCTCTTGCACGTCGTTGTTGAGTGCCGCCTCGTTTGCTAACTGGTCGACCATCTCGTTGCCCTCAGTGCCAACATGCCCTTTCACCCAGATTAGTTTGATGCGTGTTTGCAAATTGTTACGCAAGAATTGTTAGATTTCTATAATTGTGGGTGAGGTATGATGGTGATTAATGATTGCCTGTAGCACTGACATGCTATCTGTGTGAATTTTGGTTGCTGCTAGATTAATGTCCAGCGCATACCGAATTACAACTGCTATTGCCACAGCCTCCGCCTGGAAAATGCTGGTGGGTAGCGAGATGGCCTTTCCGTTTGCTTTCGACTAGGCCATTTTCGAAGTGAACGAAGGCGCATCCCACCATGCTTTGATTCGTTTGTGTAGAATCGAGGTTTCACGTGGGGAATTTCTATGGGAGGCGCTGGATGTTGTACTGTCACAACATGGATGCCTTTACTTTTGTGTGCCAGGTGCCCATGCTGCACACTGCCTGGGAATTCATTATTGTATTGTATGGAAGAGGGTGCCTGTTAAGTTGGCATCTTGTTTCAGCATGATTAGGAGCTCATACGCAGCTTCTATGCTGGCCTTTATATGCAAGGGTGTTAGTCTCGCGAGGACCATTATTGCACTTGTAACTGCCGTTGTTTTATATGCCCTGCTTATGTCTAGAGCAAATGGGCCTTGTATTGTTGTCAGGAGTTTGATCTTGTGACTGCCCATTGGTTGCGCCCATATAGCCAATACGTAAAGAGCAAGTCTCTCCGCTACTGTTAGATATAGTAGTTTCTGGATATGAGGGTTTTGTCCCCAGTTGCTTCCCTGAAATTGTCTGGCTTTCTTAGCTATATTTGCTGCTTTGAATCTGATGACTTCAAGGTGGGGCAGCCATGTGAGTACCTGATCCCATGTGACTCCGAGATACTTTATGGTTTTTGAGATCTTTAGATTTCGTTCCATCAATTTTATACACGGCCGTCGCGTTGGATTGATTCTTGGTCGTGGGATGACTACTGCTGTTGACTTCTGGGCGGTAATAACCAATTTAAGTCTACTGCATTTATCTGAAAATCTGGAGCAGGTTTCCGTACCATTTCGTCCGAGTTCTTCTCTTGTGCGGCCAGAGACTAGCAATGCCGCATAATCTGCATATGCTCTCACTCTGGTATGGGTAGGCCATTTGATTTGTAATAAGGAGTTAAGTGATTATCCACAGTAGAGGCCCAGCACATGAGCAGGAAAGACTGCTCCACCAGAGGGTATTAAAGGGTTGATACCACCAGAGGGTTTCCTGCTCCACCAGACGGTTGAAGATCTAAAGAGATAAATTCAGTATGTAGATTGTTGATTCTGTTGGCGTATATATGTTTTCGAATGTGTTCTAGAGCATGAATGGTAGACGTGCCTGTCCTGAATCCATATTGATGTAGGCTACGAAAGTTGTGGCGGTATAGATGGTGCTTCGCCTTTGGAACTAGCAGGTTTTCACAAATCTTACCGAATGCAGATAACAGACATATGGGCCTAAATGATCTTGGATTTTCCGGGGATTTATGCTTTTTTTTAATACAAAACAGTGTGGTATGAAGACAAAATGATTAAAACTCAATTCCATGCTGCTTCTAGTCTATGCCACAGTTCATTAACCGTATTAACTGGAGAGGGGTGGCGGGTCAGTCTCTCAGCAACCCATGATCAGGCGGTTTCAGTGGGTGACAGATCTGGAGACCGTACGGGATAGGGCAGCAATAGAATACCCTGTATATCGAGGAAGGTCAGAACACGACACGCAACACGTGGTCTTGCATTATCTTGTCGGAAGAAGGTAGTGGACAGTGGCAGGCCTCAAAGATAAGGCACAGCCACTGGACGTAAGGTGTCAGAAATGTACCGACGTGCACTCGGATTAGCATCGATCCGAACTAGAGATGTGCGTGTCATGTACCCAATGGCTGAACAACCAGGTGCAGGGCCCTTATACGGATAGCGAATGCAAGAAGGCGACGTGCAGTCTCTTCGGAGCCTTCCGACACGTATACAGCCACCAGAATACTGCACGCAAAACCGGGGCTTGTCTGAAAAGACGACATTATACCTCTCCTACGTCCAGCTTTGTCGTTCGGCACACCAGGGTCGCCGTCTCTCAGTATACTGCACTGTCAAGACAAGCCGAAGTAATGGTCGCCGTGCTGATAGCTTACGTTGATACAAACGTCGAAGAACCGTACGAGCAGATACACGGCGTGCTTAAAACATGTCTATTTCCTGACTAATGGCTCGTGATGTGGTTGTATGGTTTTGCAGGGCTGACCTCACATTATGTCTGTCCTCTCGGGCGTTAGTATTGGGAGGGCGTTGACATCTTGTATGCCGTTCAGTATGACCCTCAGCAACCTATTGATTCCATATCGCATGACAGTGGTTGGATGACGTCCAGTGCGACGTGCGATATCACGGAACGATAATCCACATTCTCGATAGCCAACGATCTTGTCACTATCGAATTCCGATACTTGGTGGGAAGCTTTTCTTCTTCGTATTCGAGGCATAACACGATATTCTGAGCAAACGGGGACCTTACAAAGCGTTTTACGAATGCGAAATCCACTACATAGCGTTTCTTTTATACAGTGCTTCAGATATCGTTTCTCTTTCCTGCTTCGTCTAAATGCGGTGAAATACTAATCACCAAAATTTTCTTGCTTTTCTTGTGACGTTGACGTTCGTCAGATCATTCCTTCCTGGTGTTGCAATTTTAATGACCAGCAATGTGCTATAAAAATGACTACAATGGCGATTCAGTTTCAACTGCCGAGGAAGTGAGAAAACGTTTTATACGGGATAATAATTGTACGATTTGCATGCGCTTTAATATCCCATTATGCATTCAGCAGCTGCACGCCTTTTATTACTTCTCCACTTGGCTAAGATATATTCGATATTAAATTTTGAAACGTGTCTGATATTATTTCTACTGCTAGAAATATTTTTTGCCTGCAATGAATTTTCGCCTCAAGTAATAGAACTGGAACACATTGATTTGTACAACAGTAACTGTTATTCTTGCCAGTCACGTCAGTAAAAATAACGGCATGAAACTACCAAAATTAAAGTTGAAAAATTCTTTCACATAATTCTTGATAAATAGTGCCAATAATACTAATTTTCCCCCTCCCAGCGCCGGGCTTTAGCTGTTTATAGGTGTTGGCAGCTACTAAGATGGGGAGCAGTGGTCTCCTTATTATGCAGGTACCTAATAAGTGGGCCGCCATTGTTTCTTACGAAGGCACGGACATATTACACCCACACTTTTCTCGGGATTCGAAATCGGGCCACTTTGGTATGAGAATCAGAGTCAGGAGCCACTTTCCCCTCTGGTCGGCATAATATAAAAATTCCGAGTGTAAAATTAATCAAGTATAAAACAGGAATATATATATATACATATATATAATTAAAAAAAAATTTTTTTGAAAACAAAATTCCAACATGCCTGTTATTTTCGAGTATTAAGCTGCTAAAAAGTAAAGCTATAAGGTAAGAAATTTAGAACTACCTTTTCATAAAGGGCGCACCAGCGGCCGAGCGGTAAAGACGCTGGACACTGGTAGTTCGGTCCGAGGTTCGAATCTCACGAAAGGGCCGGCTGCATGGGCGTTTTCGTGGTTTTCCCCATGTGTAACGTGTATACGAGCCAGTTTCCCTTAGAAAGTCCTCCACAAAGGCATCTCTCCCTTTAGGCAGATAGCTCTCGTGTGCTTTGCCATAATTGAATAACCTAACCTAACCTAACCTAACCTTTTCATAAAGACGACAATTGAAATTCGTAATTAATAAATTTCAAATAATCCTATAATGCGACAAAGAATTTTTAAAATTGTTGAAACCAAAACTTTTAAACAAGTATTACCCCAATTCAAAGAATTATATGAAATTTAAAGACATTTAAAAAAAAGAACCCAAAAGAAGAGGAATTCAATCAACTTCATTGCCACTTCGTCAGGGGAAAGGAACATTGAAACTAATTAAAATCTCTCTTCTACAAAATATCCTTGTTTTTCTGTATTCAGAATTAGCCGATGAATCATTTCAATATATTTTAATTATAATAGTTCACCTAAAAATTCTGGCCCTTCCTCAAAGCAAAGAAAAAACAAAGTAAATTCTAAGTAAAGTCTTTTGCTTTAAATAAAGAGAATTCAAGTTTATTTAAAGAATTGGAAACGAAAGTGAATTAATAAAATACTTCAGTGAAAAATATAAATTAAAATTTCACTTTTAAACATATAGAAAATAATTCAGTGAATTTAAAACATTAATAAAATTATGAAACTTGGGTGAAAACATGCAATTAAAACTCACAATAAGTAATTAAAACCCTCGAGCAGTTTCATTAGACTACAATCGAAACTAGGAAGTTTTTGCTACAGTAGGTACGTACAGGTTGCTATTTTGGCGAAATTAGAAAACCTTGGTGAAAAAGTAATCGCTCAAAAGACTAAACATTGGAACAAAAGATGCAATTGAAAAACTGAAAGAAAAACTTTTAAATAAGCAAGGACTTTCGTAGAAGAGAGATTTCAGTTAATTTAAATGTTCCTTTTCCATGACGAAGTGGCATTGAAGTTGATTGAATTTCTCTTCTTTTCTGTTCTTTTTTTATTTAAATTTGTTTAAATTTCACGAAATGTTTTGAATTGGGGTAGTACTTGTTTAAAAGTTTTGGTTTTAACAATTTTTGAAAATTTCTTTTTACATTTGTAGGATTTATTGAAATTGTGAAATTGATTAATTATGAATTTCAATTTTCGTCTTTGTAAAAAAAGTAGTTCTAAATTTCTTACTTTATGTATTTACTGATA
>KK120825.1:149591-227368 GCA_000611955.2 Stegodyphus mimosarum
TAAATAGCGCCCACCAGCGGCCGAGCGGTAAAGACGCTGAACACTGGTAGTTCGGTCCGAGGTTCGAATCCCGCGAACGGGCTGGCTGCATGGGCGTTTTCGTGGTTTTCCCCACGTGTAACGTGTATACGAGCCAGTTTCCCTTAGAAAGTCCTCCACGAAGGCATCCCTCCCTTTAGGCAGATAGCCCCCGTGTGCGTTGCCATAATTGAATAACCTAACCTAACCTAAGTAAATAGCTAAATAAATACGAAATCTGTAACAATAATATAAATTCACGCTTCCTATATTGTTAACGAGATTTCAACGATTCATTTTTCTACTTACAAGGAAAAATAGAAATTATAAATACGACTTTATGAAGAATACAAAAATTCGAAATATGGATATAATGATAGTTAGACGTTTTAATTGAAATTACCCTCTTTATTAATAGAAAAAAATGTTCTGGACTAGTACACTGATTCGAATGCGTAATGATAAAACAATACAAAGAGAAATCTATTGAGGATAAAAGTAAATGATTAAAAAAAAATCTGAAAGGGTTCCAACTTTAACGGTCGCCTAAAAGATTTTAAAGAAGCGGTTCTCAACATTTCGACTAACGCGTACTATCTGAACAAAAATTGAAAACTTTTAGTACCACCACCACCACATTTTACAGTTAGTATTTTTTAGTTTCTCAATAGAAATATTAAATATGTATATATATATATATATATTGCACAATCTGTTGGCTATTTGTATGAAATATGCACACATAAAAATATTAGACTAAACATTGGTTACCATTTTAATTAGTAAAATTTAAGTTATAATACTTTAATTCTAAAATTTAGTGCGCAATTTATGCCTTTTTAACAGAGATCAATTTCTTTTTATCTGATCTTATTTCACTTACTTTTAACCGTAAATTAGGATCCAGTTTTAATTTTGTTCTGCATTTATTTTTCAAATATAACGTGGAAGAAAATCCTTGCTCACACAAATAGGTTGTGCAAAAAGGCAATAAAAATTTAATAGCTTCATTTGAAATGCCTTAAAATTCTTTTTTTCGGCCGAAAGTTAACAAGTGTGTTACTTTTGAAATCAGTTATAAGGTATTTCTCTCGCCTTCTTAGCTTGCCTTCGTGGTTGTAGTAGTCAGCAGGCTCGGCGGGTATTCGAGAGGTCCGTGGTTCGAGTCCCGGCGAAGGCATTGCTTATTTCTCCCTCTCTTCTTTGCTTCAAAAATATCCTACTATCTCTACGCAGTTAGAGTTCTATCACAGGAAATTCCTATCAATTGTTCTTTTTCTTCACAAGATGAAATTTCAGGTACATTTGAACAAAATGGTTTCCTAATCCAATTTTTTTTCATAATCCTCTGGAAAATACATGTTCAAATTATTTATCAATGAAACGCAACGATTTTTAATCTCGGATGCTAATTCTTCTTTTATTCCCAAATTATTTTCAGTTAGAAAACTTTCTAAAAGTGGTAAAAAGCTTAAAATATTACTATCCAATTCTTTGATAATTAGCTTGAGTTTTTTTTATCATTACATTTATTTTATTTCTAACGGTAAACTAATTACTACTTTGCCCTTATAATCCTAAATTTAATTAATTTAACTTTCTAAAAAATATCAGCTAAAAAGGCTAAACGCGGCAACCATAATTCACTTACTAAACATTTTTGCAATTCAAATTTGAATTTCTGATCGAAGTTCAAAAAGACTAAGCCTTTGCCTCTGAACAACCACCTTATTTCGAAATGCAACATAAGCTTTTCGTGTTCACTGCCCATCTCTTTGTATAAAATCTTAAATAGTGTTACGTATTTTGTGCATAGGTAGAGGATTTTAGTGCAATTATATGGGACATTGTTGTATTTTTCTGGGTAATGTAACACGAAAATTCTCAAGAGTGAAGCTATACCGAAAAAATAAGAATACAGGGGCAAGTGCGTTTAATATTGAGTAAATGGCTGTCACGGTCATTTGGCCAGATAGCGTCAAGCTGACAACTGTTTTGGCGACTTATTTTGTTCCCGAAAGTCGCCAAAATTGACGACCATTTGGCAACATTTGGGTTCGTGTATCGTCATAAGAAGTATTGTAATTGAATAAATGTAAATTGATCACTTTATTACCTGTAATCGAGTAATTTCGAGAAGCAGAAAGTACTAGAAATATCTCGGCAGACGGTTGAAAACTATATAAGGTCGAAGAGAGCATCTGCTCTCAGTAGGTGTTTTCGCGAGTTTTTACTTCAACGTAAGATCGAAGATATTTCCTGGTTAGCTTTCTCTTTAGATGCGCCTTGCATTGCGTTGCGTTTAACGTTCTTAATAGTTTTAAGCGTAACTACTGATTGTACTCTGTATTACTGGGAAAACCTGCATTAGTATTTCTGTGGAAAATTATTGAATTTTGAAGTGTTTCTTTTGATAAAATAAATTTTATTAACCCATCATCAGACCTGTGTGCATTGAATATATTACGAGCCCGTGCGTAATAATATTCTTGAATTTAAAGCTCGGCTTTTAATAGAATTAAGAATTTTTACGGCTTGTTTCAAAACGATTTTCAGGTTTTTGTGAACTGTTTTGTTTTCTCAAACTTCACGATGAATAAAGCGGTAAATAAATTTAATTTCAAATGCGACTTTGTTTGAGAAATAACACCAGAATGTTTTCCTTTTAGTATCCGAGCTCCGTCACGCATAGGCAATGCACTTATTCCGAGGAATATCATTCTCAGACATAAAGTTGTCAATTACTTTGAAAATTTCATTTGCAGTTGCTGTATCACGTAGAGATTCGCAAAATAAATACCCAATGGCAGCTCGTTTATTTTCTTCCAAACTAATAATTGAACAAAATTCTTTATATCAGGACTTTCATCCAACTGCAATACGAAATACTCATTGTGTTTTATTTTTTGAATATGTGTCTCTTTTATGGAATTAGCCATTTTGTGAATACGTCGACATACTGTATCATTTGATAACGGAATACTGGTAAGTTCATTAACCGCTTTTTCATTGAATAATGTTAAAGCAATATCTTTAGCTCTGGTAATTTAAGAATTTCTCCAGTAACATGAGCCTGTTCCGTTCTGGTAATTCTTAGGCTTACTAGGTAACTAGCTTCTGAAACTTTTTCACTTTTTCGCTGGTAACAAAACCTTTCATTACTTGTTTACTATTTTTGAATTCTGATCATTTCCTCTTAAAATATTCTGCAGATTTATCCTTTAAATTGGCACGCTTAGATTCAAGATGTCTTTTAAGAAATGACAGTTTTATACTTTAGAATAATACTTCCCCACAAACAATATATTGAGGTTGAGGGTCCATTTCATTTCAATTCCAGGTAAACCCGAATGATAAATATTTCGTTTCTTTTCAATGTTCTTAGTGCTAGAAGATTGTCGTGAATCCATCAGCTGTCAATCATCACTTTTTCGCTTAATCAATCCTAGTCATATTTCCATTTTGATAATCTAGGTTTCTTTTATTACTTTTTCGCATTTATTTAAACGCGCAAACGACGATATTCTCAAATAGTATAGAAAGGTAAGAAATACAAGACAACAAGAAGACAAAATGTCTGCTGTTGCAAATAGCAAATCGCCGTAAAAATGATCGTTATTGAAAATATAGTAATATGAGCCCGGAAATGGTGGCGACGTAAAGTGTAGACATGCTAATATATCGATCAACACTAAAAGAATTAATGAGATACTTTGATTTTTTTTTATACGAACTTACTTTTATTTCTTATTAAATACAACATCCATTTCTATCACTCCTTTTAAATTTATGACAAATTTCGTTATGTCTGTGGCAAACGAATAGCCGTGAAAATAAAAACGGATTATTTTGCTATAGTCTGTGAGCGGCTATTGACCTTAAACGAAGCTCTGATAGCATAAATTTACTAGGGCAAGAGAAAAAAAATTAGACAGGGTGTTAGAGTATTTAATTTTTGAATTTAATATTTAAAAATGTTTTGCTTCTTTGCGTACGACCTGTTTTTCTCTTACTTACCACCGGTTGAGAATCGCTGGTTTAAGGTATTTTACACTTTTCTTAAGCTCGCAGTCTATCAGTCGGTTCTTTACACTCACTCATGCTAAACAATTATTTTTTTTGTCTTTTTAGCTTTATTATTAAGCATCGTTTTCTTCCCAGTAAGCCACATAGAGCTCGACAAAAAAATCACAAATTTTTAAAAGCTCCATAGCGGCAAATATTTGGAATTCCCGATGCGGTGTTAAATGTAGGCATATATTTTTATATTTTTTCAGTGTTTCTTTAGTTTATCAGATCAATAATGAATAATTGAAATTCATTAAATTTCATTCGGTATTATTGTATAACTATTGACTATAAATCTGAAATTTTTCAGCATGAAATCTGAGAAGGAAGTTCCTTTCCACAAGATGTATACATCACGCAGAATGACGAAATGCCAAATGTCTTATATTCTGCATTCACGATGGTTTGGTGATATCTAAAAGAGATGGGAATAAAATTTCGTTTTGTAACGTTTATCTAAGAAATATGCATGAACGTATGACACGAAAAACAGCTTGCGATGAAATTCTCATACCATTTGATCTCTTTTCCATTTGCTTCCAATTATTTTAAAAATACCTTTCACTTTACGTAGATAACATATATGGATTGAGAAATGGTCGGAGGAAGGAAATGGCCGTGAAAGTTTTTCGTCCGGCATTTCACAAAAATTTGCAAAATACACGAATAAAAGTGAATTTCGGTTATTAAAATTTATAAAATCAGTTTTGTTTATAAATAAATAGTATTGAAAATATAATTTGGCATCAGCTTGTAGAGTCATTAGGTTATTTTGAAGCAGGAGACAATAAAAATGAGCAGCGCCTTCGATGGGAATGGAACCACGGACCTCTCGGTTACGCGTCGAGCGTGCTGACCACTACACCACGAAGGCATGCATGCTCCCCCTTTTAAAGAGCGATTGGAGTCTTCGGACGCAGTCGCCGAATCCCGGTGGTGGAGAATCATCATTCGCCACCTTTTTTAGTTCGGGCGCCACTTGTAGAGTTATTAAGTTACTTCAAAGGAGGAGACATGAAAAATGAACAACGCCTTCGACGGAAATCAAACCACAGACCTTTCGGTTACGCGTCGAGCGTGCTGACCATTACACCACGAAGGCATGCGAAGAAGGCGGGAGAAATACCTTATAAGGTAACCGAACTGCTTAATTCTGGGGTATGCACAAATAATTGAAAAACATGGATCATAAAATGGTCTTACGAAATTGTGATGGAAGGTTACTAAAATGTATCCTAAATTTAATGTGTTACCGAAATATATTAATGCAGGGTTAATAAAAAGAAACAATTTTAGGCAGTTTACTGGTCAACCAATGAAAACGTTCAGCATAACGTTTAGCACAAATAAACTAATAAATAAGAAAAAAATAAACACATAAAATATTGCTAACGACAAGTTTCATTCGACAACTCATTCGAACTACCAATGAAGCATTACCCTTATTAGCGCGACGCACATTGCACATTTTCCCGCTCATTTGGTCATTCGCAATGCTCTGGCCGTAATAAATGTATTTGTATATGTCTTCTTTGCTTTATTGTTTGCTATGTGGTCTATTAATACCACACTGAATCAGCAATAATTTCACGCATATCCATTAAATAGTTTCTTTCATTTTGTGTTTTGCCTTTATTGCTCATGACTTCCTTGTACAAAGTAAAAAGGAAGTATTGTAATCGCGCAAAATTTCGGGTATCATAGTTCAACAAAAATATCTATTTTGAACGCTATCGAATGCAATTTAATGATGATTTTGAGTGATATTCGTCCGTAATAACAGAATAAAGGACTCCTTCCCCCAAAAAAAATATAAAACTGATTTAAAATGGATTCTAGAGAGATTTTTTGCTCGGCGTCTCTGCATACGTATGTACGTATTCATCTATGTATCTCGCATAACTGAAAAACGAGTACCATCAGAACGTTGAAATTTTGTATATAAGACTGCTATTAAATGCAGATGTGCACCTCCTATTTTGGTTGCAGTCGGCCGCACCCAAAGTATATAAATTTATGTATCTGTATATACACTGAAAAATAAACAATATAAAAATACTGAGCTCAGTTTTTTTATTCTTATTTGTTGGTAAATTGTGTATTTTTTGCTTTAAAAATGATTGGATTATGTTGTTCTTATCTCCCGTTAAGAATTTTATGCCTTTAGTAAATCTGCATGTAAGATTTGTAGAATTATCAACAATTTCAATGTTTTTTTAAGTGCGGCTAAGCCTAATCGCTTTTCTCATGGCGGACATATTTGTTTACATTTGAAACCTAGAAGAATATTGGATTTGTTGCCAATCTAGAGAAACTAAGCTTCACAACATCAAAGATAGCGCCTTCTTTTATTATTGCGAATTAAATCACGCTTAATAATTTTTACATTCTTGATGAGTTATAAAATGAACGAGATGTAACGCTGTTAAGTGAAGCTAGTGCCAGAGTGTCGCTGTGGTAAACAAATATAGTGAATTTTAAAGAGAGCATTTTTTCTGTTATGGCTTATGCGCTATCGACGAAGTAGACTTAATTCAATCCAATTAAGTTTAAATGAAATGCAAAATGCGTATAATTTAGTATTCAGTACAAGGAAGTCATGGAGTGTACATATCAGATTTTTGTTTAGTTAAATTTAAAATTTTTATTGTGTTTAAATCATATGACATATTTATTTGTAAATAATGCAGTTTAGAAAAGTTTAATATAAGCATATAATACTAATTTTAGGATGAAAAGGGAAGTATTTAAGTTATAATAAAGAATTAAGGGATTATTGCAAAGTAAAGTTAGTATTTACTCATGAATTTATCTTCAGCTTTAAATAAAACAAATCTTGGTGAGCATCAAATACTGTGTACAGTGTAAATGAAGAATAAAGAACGTGTATGAGAGTACTGAGAATCTGTCAGTTTTTTTTTCTCTTTAGTATAAGTTATGACATCATTACTTATGTCCCGTATTTAAATTTGGCTGATTAAGATTTGTCTCCTGTTTTTGCCCTACTTTGCCTAATTTTGAGCTAGTTATGAAGTGTTTGTGTCATATTTAAAAAAAAGAAATTCTTATTTTACACTAATATTCGCCAATAAAGTAAAGAAATAACTACAGAATTTTTCAATCTAATGCGAAGAATCTTGAAAACGATTGGAAACTTGAATCTTTGCATTTTTTACTTTCTTCTACGAAGTAAAGGAAGTATTGTAATCACGAAAAATTTCGGATATCATATTTAAAAAAGATATCCATTTTGACAACTCTCGATTGCAATTTAACTATATTTTTTGCGTGACATCTACGCGTAAGAACAATATAAAGGACTCTTTTACACAAACAGAAGAAACTTTTTCGTGATTTCTGTATGTATGTATGTAAAGATCTGGCATAATTCAAAAACGAGTAGACTCAAAACGTTGAAATTTTGCATATAAGACTGCTATAACATGTAGCTGTGCACCTCCCTTTTTAATTGCAATCGCTCGCACCAAAAGTATATATATATATATATATATATATACACATATATACTCAATCTGTTACTCGGCTCGGTAAGCTCAGTTTTTCTTTAATCTTATATGTTGGTAAATTGTGCATTACTTGCTTTAAAAGCTAATAAAGTATGTTGTTCGCATCTTCCGGTTACAGTTTTTATGCCTTTAGTTGATCTGCATGCAATAGTTGCACAATTATCAACAATTCAAAAGTTGTTTCAGTGCACCTCCTATTTTAGTTGCAATCGGTCGCACCAAAAGTATATATATATATATTATCCATTCTGTTACTCGGCTCAGTTTACTTTGTTACTCGTCTCATTGAGCTCAATTTCTTTATTCTTATATGTTTGTAACAATGATTGAATTACGTTGTCTTATCTTTCAGTTAAGGTTTCTATGCCTTTAGTTAAAATACATGTTACGGTTGTAGAATTATCAACAATTTAAAAGTTGTTTAAGTGCGGCTAAGCTTAATATTTTTGCCGTAGGACCCATATTTGTTTACAATTGAAAGTTAACATAATAGTGGATTTGTTGCCAATCTAGAGAAACTTCTTATTTTAGATAACTGAGAAATAACAAATATAACTCCTCCTTTCAGTATTGCAAATTAAATCATGCTTAATCCGTTCTGGAATTTATTCGAGGAAATAAGTGTTTAAGAAGTACTTCGTAATTTTGAGTATAGATATTTTGAGTTTTTATGTATTTTTGTCTTGACGCGAAGGGAGAACTGAATTAATTTAATGAGAAATACTGAATTAGCTGTAAAAAAACTTTTTCTTTTGTTTGTTTAATTTCTTTTATACATTTAGATTTATTATAGTGTTTGAATAGAACATGTGGTAACGATTAAGTAATTCTTCAGATGATATATATAATTTTTGTGCATTCTGAGTAATAAAATGGATGAGCTGTAACGCTGTTAAGTGAACCTAGCCCCAGAGTGTCGCTATGGTAAATAAATATACTGAATTTTAAAGAGTGCATTTATTCTATTGTGGTTTATGCTCTAATCCAATAAGTTTAAAGAAATGCAAGAAAAAATGCGTATAATTTAAGGAACAAAGTACAAGGAACAACTGTACAAGAAAGTAATGTGGTATACACATCAGATTTTTGTTATTATGTAAAGGATTCTAGATATTCTACAACCGATTAAAATTCGAACTAGGATTCGGTCTATTTTTAAGAAATATAAACAGTTCTGGGAGTATATGTCCATTATTGCCCATAAAAACTTATCGCGTTTTAAGAATGGTCGTCTGTAAGCTTCAGTACAGAATCACGGCGCTTTATTCCACCCAGAAATAACTATACAAGGAAAGATAGTAGTTAATAAATTCCGTTGCAGCGAAAGGAAATCGATATATTCCATCTCGAAGTGGTAATGATCGAGAAACCCGGATGTGAGAGGTTGACAACATACGTTATCCGAGTATTTTCCTTGATCCTGAGCGTATTCCTATCTTCTGCCGAGGTCATTGTCATTCTTTCTTACAAAAGTTCAATGCCCTTTTCGGATGGGAATCAGAGATTCTTCATGAAGTAAACAAAAATGTAAGCAACGAACGAAGTGCCAGCAGATAGCACGAGTTTTGTTTTATTTTAGCTCAAGAAAATACCCTTTTTTGCTGGTATTTTTTTAATCGAACGTGACGTAAAGAACCAATGAGACAGGAGATCATCTCTTGTTTTCAGAAAATGATGGGAAAAAAGGCACATGGCGTTAAAATGCTACTTTACCAGAAGTAATGTGGGGATATTCTGTTATTTAGCTATTTAGCAGAAGATTGAAGATCCGCATTTTGTTTTTTACCGTGTAAGGAACTAGAAGGGTAAATTAAGCGGAAAAGTGTCTAAACATCCAATCATGTTCTTTGATGTTGAGTAGAATGATAGAGTTTAATTTATAATTACAGCTATTACAGTAAATTTAAAAAAGTAATTCCTGTTTTTGCTGTTTAAGGTTAAAAACCAGTTTCATACCCAGAATGGCGTTTTTACATTACTACTCGAAACCCTTTCTCTTTAGAAATATGCAGGTTTACAAAAAATAAAAGACGTGAGAATATGTCCGATCGCATATGGCTTAACTGCAAATTAAGTAAAGTAAATTCTCTGTCGAGCTAGTTATGGTGCTTCTAAAAGATATTGGCATGAATTTTTGTAATATGTAAATAGTTTTAGTGAAGTTGTGTTTAAAATTGCAGTATTGTTTAAAATTGTAACATAAAGTGCTTGAAAGAAGCAATGCTGTGCTGGAAAAATAAATTACAAGGGCAAATTTATTTAACATTGAGTAAATGGCTACCTCGCTAAACGGATGAGATATCGCCAAACTGGCAACTAACCTTCGTCGCCAAATTTGGTGAGAAATAGCCAAAAGTCGTTGATTAAAAGGGTGATTATTTAGTGACATTTATTCAGGGTTATGTTTAACTGTAACTGTATGGAATGCAATTAATCTATACAGGGTGCGACAAAATGATGGGTACCATTTGGGATGTCAATAAAAGCAAAACCGCATAAAGCAAAATCTTTTTTTAATTTCTTTTTGAAATCTGCATTTCATGCCATTTAGGAACGTTATTTTTTAAAAATGATATCTTTTAAATGACGGCCATTATTGTCGATGCACTCTTGTAGGTTCTCACGGAAGCGCGTCATTACCCTGTAGGGATTTATATTTATTTTAAATAACCAGTTAATTTTAATTTTAAGTTACTTTTCTATAAGCCTTCATTCCCCTAATTGTCAGTGCCGCCAGAATATTTAAATTTAATACCACGCGCAAGAAATGCAAATTCTACTAGTGGAAGAATAAGTTAAATATCGACGTTCCAGTGGAGAAAAAGAGAGTCCGGGACATTGCCGTGCGTGCTTATACGCCAACTTCTGTTTAGCAATTACTGCTGGTTTTGAGGTGGCTTAAGCGTTATTATCTTGCTGCCACTAGACTCCTTTACGAGCTGTAGGCTACAGGATTATATGAGCCCTGTAGGGTAATTCTACTATTTGTGAATATCTCTTATTTTAAGTTTGATTCTACTGTTTCAGTTACCGCCCAAGTTGAGGCGTAGTATGTTAGCGTCAAGTTGACGCATTGTAAATAAGTTCACGAGTTTAATAAAGGGCAGTTTTAACCCTTCGTCAGTGCAATCACTATCTCTCTAGAGAGATAAAGTGCGTGGTGTGCGATCAACATCAAACTGATTACGGAAGGCACGCTGCATCGCTATTACACATTCGACATTTCTAATAAACTCCTCGATAACGAAAGCACGATGCACTCCGCTTAAAGCCATGCCGATAACTTACAATTGCATACTTTTGTCTACCTAACGCGACCGCGTGCACAGTGTTGCCGGTTTTACAAACCGAGCAACCACTATTTGAAATCTTACCTACCTTTTTGCCGCACCCTGTATATGTAACTGTAAGCGTATCCGGTCCTCCTATGCGTTCCAGTAACGTCGAGAAGTGGAAAGTACCAGGGATTTCTTGGCGGGCGGCCGGGAGGAAACTGTATAAAACCGGAAAGAGCAACAGTTTCTCATCTGCTTGTTCAACGTGAGTTTGGAGTATTGAGAGATCTCCATAGGGATTTCGCCTGCTTAGATGCGCTTTGCATTGCGTTGTGTTTAACGTTCTTAGTAGTTTGAAGTGTACCTACTCATTGTGCTCTATGATACTGAGAACAGCTGCAGGATTATTTTCGTGATAAGTTCCATAACCCTAAAGCGTTCATTTTGGTAAAATAAATTTCATCAGGTTATCATCGGTTCTGTGTGTATTAAATCTATTACGAACCCGTACGCACGCAACAGTATATTGACCTAAATAAATAAATAAATCAAAATCAACGATACGGACCAACAGAAATCTCAAGCAGAAAATACAATATGGAGTCAAATTCCATCGATGTTCCTATAATAAAAAACCAAAATAGTTTATATCCCATGAAAGACGTGCATCTAAAATGTTGTAGCCAAATATAGCAAGAAAAGGACCCGTGATGCACTCGGCTACAGTTATGCATCTGATAACATCCTATAATTTTACATAATCGTTAGATTCTTTTAAACTGACATATATGTGCACATGAAGGCGTGGAACTTTATTTCCTTGCACTCAAATGTTATTCGTACTAATTTCATTATGATTCTTATTCCTTGAAAGTGAGGTACGTATGTGCTTACCTCGTGTCTCTAATACAGCAGTGTATAAGGACATGATATGGTTTAATAAATACACAGTTTATATATATAATACATAATACAGTTTACTTATATACAGTTTATAATATACAGTGTATTAATCTGCAGTTACTAATATACAGTTTACTAATCTACAGTTTATAATATACAGTTACTAATATAAAGTTTATTATACAGTACTAATAAACAGTTTACTAATATACAGTTTATTATACAGTAATAATATACAGTTTACTAATATACAGTTTATTATACAGTAATAATATACAGTTTACTAATATACAGTTTATTATACAGTCCTAATATACAGTTTACTAATATACAGTTTACTAATATACAGTTTACTAATATACAGTTTACTAATATACAGTTTACTAATATACAGTTTACTAATATACAGTTTACTAATATACAGTTTACTAATATACAGTTTACTATTATACAGTTTATTAATATACAGTATGACCGGTACGAGTACCTTTTACGAAGTATTTAGTGCGAATAAGGCATTTCTTCCACCTTCTTAGCAGGCCTTCGTAGTTTAATGTCAGCACACTCGGCGCATATTCGAGAGGTCCGAGCCTCGAATCCCGGCGAGGACATTGCTCATTTTTCATGGCTTCAAAAAAATCCTAATGACACTAGAGTGGCGCCTGAATTAAAAGGGTGGTGGATGATGATTCTCCATCGCCAAGGATTTGGCGATTGGGTCCCCTAATCCCCATTGTTCCTTTAAAAGTGGGAACATATAAGGTATTTCTGTGTTATAATGGACAACACACTCGGCGTATATTCGAGAGCACCAGAGCACCGACATTCGAGTCCCGGCGAGGACATTGTGAATTTTTCATGACTCCTACTTCAAAAAAATTCTAATTGCTCTACACTACCATTATATCGTATTGTTTTACAATAAAGCAGTGCGAAATGCCTCTTCTTATATCACAAGAGATAAAGCCTTGGTGTTACATGTATATTTTCTCTTCTACTGCCCTGCTCTACCATCCGAAAGTAGATTGCTCGTATAAGAATATTTCAGTGAGGTGGCTTTACGTAAAATAGACTCTGTTAATTATGTAGTCGTGTTCTTGAAAACTATTTACTAAAGTTTTAGTACCGGAAGAAATGAGACTTTCCTCTTATATGTTATTGTGACATTGATGGTTGTTGCATTAAACTAATAACTCTTCTGCTACTCATGCTTTTAATATCTCTGCAATCGCGAATATTTCATAAAAATATATGTTATACTGTCAGATTGAAATTTATAATAACAGTCTTCTTCTTTAAATTATAAAAAATTGAATTTAAAATAAATTTATTCGCTTTGCTTGAAAAATTATATTCTTATTTATACATACATCCTTCCACAAAAAAAGAAATATTAGCTCAGAAAGAAAGAGAGAAATAAATAGAGAAAAATAAGACAGAAAAAGAGTGAAAGTAGATGTGATTCGACCATGTGGGCAATAATTTGAATTATGTTCAGTTTCTCGATATTTGTCTGTTTTAGAGATTTAGATCTATCTTAGCTAAAGCATATTTTTATCACAACTGCATTGTAAGGATTGAGTATAAAACAAAACTATTACGCGCTGAATTAATGCGAGGAATATACTGGTAATTTTATTGTTTTCAAAGTCTTATCTTTTTCTTATTAGTCCAAAAGGGACGTAATCCCGAATGGGATATTAGTCTTGAAACAACATTTTGCATTTAATCACTATAAACGGCTTATCAAGTTTCAAATTGTTGCCACGAAATGCTATGGCCTTGCATTACATTTAATTACATTATAAGGTATTTCTCCCACCTTCTTCGCATGCCTTCGTGGTGTAGTGGTCAGCACGCTGGACGTGTATTTCAGAGGTCCGTGGTTTGAGTCCCGGCGAAGGCGTTGCTCATTTTTCAATACTCTTGCTTAAAAAATACCTAATGTTTCTACACTGGCGCCCGAAGTAAAAGGGTTTTGGATGATGATTCTCCACCACCGGGATTTGGCGACTATGTCCTTTGAAGCCCAGTCGCCCTTTAAAAGGGGGAGTATATAAGGTATTTCTCCCTCCTTCTTCGCATGCCTTCGTGGTGTAGTGGTCAACACGCTCGACGCGTAACCGAGAGGTCCATGGTTCCACTCCCGGCGAAGGCGTTGCTCATTTTTCTTGTCTCCTGCTTCCAAATAACCTAATGACTCTACAATATACAAAAAGTTATATAACACACGTACAAGAAATTAAATGATAAAGCATCTGCATGAATGGATGGATGTTTCTTGCACTCTAAAAACAGCAGTACCTAAAGCCACCAAATTTTGAATAACCTAGTCCTCCACCCGAACAAGGGCACCCAGAAGCGGGATTTTGAATTTCGAATTTATATTATTACCGATCCCATACTTTATAAAGCTTTACCGAATTTTTGATTAACAACTCAGTGATTTGATAGCAAGCTGTGGCAACACTTCGAAAAATAGGCATTTTATCTCCAGCATATAGGACTGTCTATCCGAAATTCCAAAGATCTGCTGTTTTTAAATATTTTGTTACTTTGTTGTTGTATCGAATTTTATGCGGCGTAAGCGCCAGTAACGTGATATTTAATAAGCAAAGTAAACTCACAATACGTTAATAATAAAAGGACAAAAATGTTTTGCAAAGCCAAGTTAGTAAGAAAACTGAACATTGATATGACGAACTGAGAAAAGATTGAAAAAGCACAAAATAAATGCTAACACTTAACACTGTATCGGGAATTCTAGACGTATACTGTTATGCAATTCGTGTTACGTATACTGTTATGCAATCCGTGTTACGTACACTGTTATGCAGTATGTGTTAAGTATACTGTTATGCAATTCTAGACGTATACTGTTACTGGAGATTCATAATTAAAATTTATACAATATATAAATCAACTATTCGGCTAAGTTTCAAATGTAAACAAATATGGCTGCTATGGCGAAAAAAATTAGGCTTAGCCGCATTTAAACAACTTTTAAATTTTTGATAATTCTAAAACTATATCATTCAGGTTAACTAAAGGCATAAAAACCTTAACCGGAAGATAAGAACAACATAATTCAATCATTTTTAAAGCAAAAAATGCGCAATTTACAAACATATAAGAACAAAGAAACAGCTCACCAAACCGAGTAACAAAATGGATCTATATATATATATGTACATATATTAAAACACTTATGGTGTGGTCGGTTGCAACTAAAAAGGGAGGTGTACATTTACGTATTATAGCAGTCCTATATAAAATTTCAACGTTCTGAGGCCATTCACTTTTGAGTTATGCGATATACATACATACATACATACATACGACGTACGTACGCACGCACAGACGCCAAGAAAACATCTCTTCAGAATCTGTTATAATTTTTTAGGAGAAGAGTCCTTTATTTTGTCCGTACGTACAGATGTCTGGCAAAAACATCGTTAAATTGCATTCGATAGGGGTCAAAATGGATGTTTTCGTTGAAATATGATACCCGAAATATTTTGCGATTACAGTACTTCCTTTTTACTTCGTACAAGGAAGTAAAAAAAAAATCAAAGAGAATACCTATAATCAGAAATATCAAAATATTTTAAGAAACTAGATATATCATGAACACATATGTATCTCAGGTGCTAGTCTATTTTATTATTTATTATTTACTATTTATAACGAACACAAAAATTATCAATATAAAATTTATGAAATAAATAAAAATAATAAAATAAGCATCATACCTCTCAGTTTTATTGCATCTCTAATACACAATGCAACTTGTTTTATTTGCTTACACTTTGAACAAAATTCATTCACGTGTTCTTAGCACAGAAGGTTTTCACATTTTAAATATAGCATTCCCGGTCTTCTGTCCTGGCTCCAGGGCATCACAGCTTTTATACTTAGTTGCTTCGATTTTCGTATATTCGTTCGAATTATTCCTCGAAACTTCTGCTGTTCTTTTGCGTACAGTACGTATGTTTCTCGGTAAAGTATCAATCTCTGATCTTTGTTTAATATATTTCTTTTTTATTAATTTAATGCCAAGTCCTGAAAAACAGGCATATGTTTCTGTATCTGGTTGGTGGATTAGCAGTTGAAAGTAATATAATTCGAGCCGTTATTGCAGCAACATTCAGTGCAGAAAGGAAAATTACCTTTGGCCACTTCCTTGTTATTTTGGCAATGGATTAACTTGCTATAGTCGTATTATAAAAATATATAATTTCTGGCGTTTTTTTTTCTCCAGTAGTGTCATCGATAGCATCATCGTTATGTAATGTCAGAAGCACAAAAACAGTTTTCTTTTTTTTAGGAACATAAGAAATGAATGCTTTATCTTTTTCGAAACCGAACAGTGTAGAAAATATTTATATTTTCATCTTCAGTTTCGGAAATGTAATCATCTTCACTTTCAAATATATCTAATCAGTCTCTCAGCCTCTGCATTTCCAGTTCATAGGGAGTCTTTCTTTTTGCCAAAATGCGCTTAGAAATATTTTAAAATTTAACTTCAAATACTTTAAAATCGCTCGCGAGTAGAAATATTTACCGTTACACTCTAGAAATAAATTTTTAAAATAAATATTCAGTCAGAAAAACACTTACATGGACAGGCGCGTGGGTTGTGTCACACCCCAGATGCAATAAAACACCGACAAACCTTTTCCTGAAACACACAGGCAACGGAAATCGAATCAAAGTCACTCACTACGAGAAACTCAGCTACTGAATCTGATAGAGTATTTCAGTTTCACAAGTTAGGAATATTCCACTTTTTTGTAGACTTGGGGTATGACCCACGCGCTTTCCCAGGGTTAATACTCAGAAGTCATGGCGAATAAAGCATATGTTGGGATGACCTTTGAGTTTCATCTTGCAGTTAAGCAGTACCACGCAATAATTCGCTAACTACTGGATTAAGTTCTGTAGACACTCACTAAGAGTTTAAACCGTTGACTTGACTTCCTATCCAGAAAAATACGTATTTGTCCATACAAAATTTAATGCCAACTCAGCATATGCATATACACTACACAAGGTGATTCGTTACCAGACCGACATACGTGCAGGGTGTGCAGGGGGTTCAGAGACGACTCGGAATCACATAGAAATGCATGGTCGCGAACGCCGTAGTTGCGAGCTATGTTGCAAAGAAGCAGAGAAAAAGAACAGAATTAACAACACATTAAAGGGTCAGAAAATATTTTATTGAAAGATTGCGCTATAAGGTATTTCTTCCATTTTCTTAGCATACCTTCGTGATGTAGTGGTCAGCACACTCGGCGCGTATTCGAGAGGTCCGTGGTTCGATTTCCGGAGAGGGCATTGCTAATTTTTCATCTCTCCTGCTTTCAAGAAATACCTAAAATCTCTACAGTACTACAGCAAGTGTTAGAAATTACGACCAGAAGTCGTCTGGCAGGGTTGAAAGCAGCGCTGCATGGAATTCCTTAGGTTCTGGAAGATTCCTGTCATGTCAGGTATCCTCACTGCAGCTACATATTCGAGCGGCGAAGTCTTCAACTGAAGAAACGGGCGTCTCGTGCACCAAACTCTTATCATGTGTCCCCAGAAGGAGAAGTTCATTCATGAAAGGTCCCGTGTAGATCCATGTGGTACCATGACGGGGCTCCTCCACGTTACACGATTGACGTCCGCCGACATTTCGACCTAACCTTTGGACAGCGGTGGATAGGTCGTGGTGGTTCGGTTCACTGACCTGCCAGATCACCGGATCTGTCATACATGGACTTCTTCTTACGGGATCACATGAAGAGTTTGGTGTACGAGGTGCCCGTTCCATCAGTTGAAGACCTCGTCGCTCGAAAATCTGTAGCTGCCGGGAGGATACGTGACATGCCAGGAATCTTCCAGAACGTAAAGAATTCTATGTGGCGCTGTTCTCAGGTCTGCCAGACGACGAAATTTCGAACACCTGGTGTAGTACAGCCTTCCAATAAAATGTTTTATGTCCCATTAATGTGTTGCTGTTTCTGTTCTTTTTCTCTGCTTCTTTGCACCATAGCTAGCAACTTCGGCATTTGTAACCCTGCATTCCTATGTGATTCCGAGTCGTCTTTGCACCTCCTGCACACCCTGCAATTTTGTCGGTCCGATACCGAATCACCCTATATACACTATGTTACATGAGCATGGGTACGGAGCCCTTGAAGTATATCTACACAGATTGTTTGCCTTGCAATTTGAACTAGTTAAAATATATTAAATGAACACGTTTACAAGGCCCTTGATGAAGTATGTATTCATAGTATAGATTCTTCACAGAAATTATTTTGATTGTTTGCGTTGCAGCAGTACCCAGCGTTGTACTTACATTTTGAAACCGAGACTGTCTCTAGGTAGCTACTTTAGACCGTGCCAATGCAGATACTGTGCCGTAGAACTGGCGTTTGAGAGATTAGTTACTATTACTGGCATTATATCAACTATATCCTTTCTTTGTCCTGTATATTAATACACAGCTCTATGACTATTTTGAATTTTCGCTGTGCTGTACTATTCGTCTTAATATTCTGAAACCATTGAGGCCAGAAGCTGTCACTTGGCGATTTGAGCTGGTAGTCTGACCTGAGAGAAGTTGAGATGATCAGGGTTGCCTTCTTTACTATAATCGCGGTTGTCACTGTGTAAGGTTTTAGTTAAACTAACCAAGTTTTATTTTAATTTAAATCTTTCTATCTCCTCTCTGTTTCAACTTCCCGTCAGAAGAAGCGCGCGTTTTCAGCTTATGCTAATTTGAAGTACAGCCAAGTACTATTTAAACCAGAGGTAGAAACCTCTTAATGTGAGAGAGCTTTAGTCTTCGATCACGGCCACTCTGCTCGACGTTCGTCTGACCAGCTAGCAGTTTAAATTTATAAGCCATAGTGCTTGCTACATAATTGCATATTTAAGCAATGCGAAGTGCTCTAGTATTAGTATATCTTGCTACGCACCAGTTAGTGAAAGGCCAAACTCCGCGATTTGCTCTGCGAAGCACAGTTGAATTACATTTCTATTTTAGGTTTAGTTTTAAATTTATTTGATTGTTAAGTTCGACCCAAGTGCGGTCTTTTACTTTCTGTATCTCTCCCGAGTTGGGAAGTGTGTAAATAATAGTGATTTAATAAAAGAGGATTTTAAATCCCTTTCACGTGCAGTCATTTTCCAGCCAGTACCTACATCAGAACCAAGCTAACATTTCATCAGCTCACTGTTCCAGTTCAGGACCTGAGACTTGAGGATAAGGACTCTATTACAGACTTTACTATGTCTCCTAAAATGATGCACCGAACACTCAGTCCTGATAACTGTCACTAAAGCCTCCTCCACGGGGAGGGGTTGACTCAGGAGAATTCCTGGCTAGGATCTATACTTAGGCAATCTCAACCACGGGGGTATATAATTAGTCTTCACAGGACGAGAACCTTCGTTTATTCGGGGGGATGGTTTAGGCTCGTCATGGATCGTACTGGTATTGTCTTGTCTGCCCCTTGGCTGTAGGGTCGGAACATTGTTAGATTTTGTGGCCGTCCTTGGGGGTTTGTCCTCTTCGGTTCTCTTTGGGAGACAGACATTTCAGACGGTATTCCATTTTTGTCTGCACTTGTGGCTGACCCGGTAGCATTTATGTCGTGGCCTGGTGCGCCCTCTTGGATGGTGTATGCTGATTCCAGAAAACCCAATTCCCTACGTGCAGGAGTCCGTCTCTGGTAGTCTGTCATTAAAGCCAAAGTAAAATTTTTATGTGAGAATGGACACTCACTACGAGTGAAAGACAGGCAGTTCTTCTTAATTTTATGGCATAAAACATTTAACATCACGACACGGCGGATGTGATAGTTCCTTTTGATACTTCGCCATTCGAAGGTTGACTGAAGAAAGTAACGAGAGCCAAAAGACCAGTTACAGAAAATTGCGAGTTATCGTTTATCTCGTTTCTAGTTCTGGGTTCACTAAACTGACCTAGAGCAACTTCCGACCTGAGTTAGCCTTGAGGCAACTAACGGAATAAGTTACCCAGAGGCGGAACCATCTACTATGTGCCAGCCAGAACCTCAGGTGAGGGCCAGAGCAGATCAGTCCGGCATTTATTGCCAAAGTTAAAATTAAGGAGATTACAGTTATACAATAATTACAAAGGGATTAGGTGCACAACATACTTTGAAGTGTACGTCTAATGTGATATACAGCAGTTTTACAAAAGCGTAGTGACATGACAGTCATCAGCTGCCTTCTACAAAGGCAAACATTGGAACACTATATAAAATAATTTTATATTGTGCATTTTAAATTTTCCATTTTAAAATAAAAATGGCAGGAGAGTTTCAATTTTAAAAAAAGAAATTCGTAACAGTTATACTACGGATTGTTACATATGAATGAATACATTGATTGGGCATGCAAAATGTGAAGATATATAAACAAAGAATCGAAAGTACCAAATATGTTATATTAACAATTTCTGCCTTTCGATAAGGTAAACCGATTTACAAGAAAAATTGTCCCCGAAACAGAGCATGTACTATGCACTACAAGCAATAACATTCAAAGCATTAAAACTGAAACTATATTAATCAAGGAATTAAAAGTACTTAGAAAATGCATGCTACTGAGATACAACAAAATCTGTCTACCATGCATTACACCACACATGCATGTACCACATACACACCCACATACATGCACCACAAATAGGTGCATACATATACATTAAAACTGAAGCTAAACGAATTACATTTTTACAAGCAGACGACCGAGTAGAAAATAAACCAGGCACCTGGCAGGAGTTCCGGGTTCACTATAGAAACCATAAATTATTATATCATGTAGATATCATTCAGAGAAAGAAATATGAAAACAATCCACTGTTCCTTTGCAGGGAATTTATTGCCCTGTTTTTCGATGTTAGCCGCATGGGGTGGACTTATAGTACGAAAACATTTGCGGAAGGATATAGCCATTTCTGCTAAATTTAAATGAAAAATTTAACTAAATTTACTAAAGTGATGTAGAAATATTTATTATTATTTTAGCAATTAAACATTTAGTACAAAAACTTAGACCGTGTTTTTAGTTTACCCAAATTACAGAGATATTGAATTTTTTGTTACAAGCAATTCATATTCAGAAAGTAAAAGCTCACGAATAATGTATTTAAGGATTTTTGAGAATGTCAGCTTTGTAATCTGACATCTCCTTTGTGTTCGAAGTGTAAAAGATGATCATGTAGCTGTAATATAATTAAGAGAATTGGATTATAGCCAACACGTGTTAATATAAAACAATTGGAAATATAATTACCTAAATAGATTTAAGTGGAAGCATTCAGGAAATACAATTAGTTGCCTCCTCCGCATATGATTACATTTCATATCTTATTATTTGGCAATAAAAGTAAATTCATTGAATGCTATGAAAAGAGATTTTAGAGAAAACGTAGCTCTTGGAAACTGTTACCAAGATGAGCCATAAATTAGTTCCTGTATTCCTACTAATCAAATAAATTTTAACCTATGACATTTCGTAGTTTAGAGAATAAGTACTATCGGAAAGCTCATTTAAACGAACGGGAATTTGCTTCTCAAAAAGGTGGAAATAAAGACGCCAGTTTCAATCTATATATGGACATCAAGAAAAGCAGTAGGTTAATTGTTTCATGTTATTATGCAAGGAAATTTAATTTTTCTCAGCGCCTCGATGTGACTGCTAGCACGTCCGTCTAACAATAATTGAATATAACTTCAAAAAAATCTGGATTTGGATAGCTGACTTTTTTATGCTTCTGGCTTCGAAAAAAGTGTAACACCAGGATAAAAGAGCATGAGGAATATATAAGGAATTTTTGCATTACCCGCTGCAAAACTCTTGTGATGTTGTAAAGACATTAGCAGAATTTTTGAAAGCAGCAGGTATGAAAAATGAGCAGTACCCTCGCAGGGACTTGAACGAGCACGTCACGAATGTGCGCCGAGTGTGCAGACCATTACACCACGAAGGCATGCTAAGAAGGCGGAGAAATAGCTTATATACCCCCCTCTTAAAGGGCAACTGCCAATTAGTTCACCCAATCGCCATATCCTGATGGTGGACAATCATCATAACCTCCCCGTTTAGTTCGGGCGCCACTGTAGGTTATTTTTGAAAGCAGGAGATGTGAAAAATGAGCAGCGGCCTTCCCGGGACACGAATCACGGACCTTTTGAATACGCGTCGAATGTTCTGAACATTACACCACGAAGGCATCATAAGAAGTCGGGAGAAATACCTTATGTTACTGGTAGCACATCTAGCTAACAGACTGAAAATCCGGGTTTTGAGTCACAGCGAAGGCATAGGTGATTTATCACGTTGCATACTCTGAAAAATTTCATAGCTCTACACATGTAAGTCTTACATATTAATGAAATCTCTAAAGATAGACTAGCAGTTATGCAGGTGTGACGTTTGCTTCGTCCACGAAATCTCTTATATCAAAGTTCCAAAACTTTTTTTTTTCCATATTTAAATTTTGTACACTTCTATAAAACGATTCGTAGGGTTTGGACAAAATTAGGCAACTGGCAATTTACTTGAAGCCCGTAAGAATTTTTAACGAACAACTGTAACTCGTATTTTACTTTACGCCCATAACAGGTTTTTATAACAAACACTTTATTTCATTGGGAACAAACATATTAGATTTTATCTAAAATTAATAAATCGGAGATGATACTTTAAGTTGTGAACAATGTCGTGAAAAAATAAGACTTTAATTTGCCAAAGTAACAAGCATTGCTTATTACGATAAAATTACGATATTATAAATAATATGAGTACACATGTGCAGATCAAAATGAATTTAGGTTTTGGATACTATAGAATTAGCATAAAAGGAAATTAAAGTAGGTAGTTGTTTCAAACCATTTGTTTTAAATGTATTCTAAACACTTATTTTTCTTTATCTGAAACCAATTAAATTATTCAAATGGCTATTAAAATAAAATTTGTAATTACTTATACAAAGCAAAGAACTATTGTAATCACGAAATATTCCGGGTACAATATTTCCACGAAAATAACCGTTTTGAACTGTATCTAGTGCAATTTAACGATGTTTTTGCATGACATCTGTACGTAAGGACATAATAAAGGAATCTTTCGACCCCAAAAAATTATAAAAACTGATTTAAAATGGATTCTGAAGAGACGTTTTTGTGGCGTCTGTGAGTACATATGTATGTATGAATGTATACCGTACATCTCAAAAACGAGTAGCCCCAGAACGTTGAAATTTTGTGTATGAGACTGCTATAACATTTAGATGTGCATCTCCTACTTTAGTTACAATCGGCCACACCAGAAGTATATAAATATACATATATATATTTCCACTCTGTTACACGCCTCCGTGAGCTCATTTTCTTTAATCATATGTGCTTGAAAATTGTGCATTTTTTGCTTTAAAGTGATTGAATTATGTTGCACTTACCTTCGGGTTAAGGTTTTTATGCCTTTATTTAACCTGTTTGTTATAGCTGTAGAATTATGAACAATTTAAAGTTGTTTAAGTGCGGTTAAGCCTAATTTTGTTTTGCTATAGTAGTCATATGTGTTTGTATTTGAAACGTAGGAGACTAGTGGGTTTGTTGCCAATCTATAAAAACTCACCTTTGCAACAACAAGTAACGTCTTCTTTTATTATTGCGAATGAAATTGTGCTTGATCCATTTTGGAGTTATCATTTAAGTTGGTACATTGTCCTATATAGTGACTCAGCGTAGCTTCCACAACAAATTAATTAATTACACCTGTTATCAGGTTTCAGATAGATTAAGGCAGAACATTCGTGAGTTATCCGCTCCAAAGTAGAGGAGATTCGTGAAGAACATTTTAAGAAAAAATGCTTTGTATTCGCGTTACACGGAAGACCACGAAAGCTCCCATGCAACTAATTCTTGCATCGGGGTTTAAACTCGGGTCAAACCACCAGTGCTTAATGGATTTACTACTAGGTCGCCACCTTTTTGGGATGAAGTTTTTCACATCTTGAGAAGTTTTAAGACTAATTGCTTAGCTCACAGAATTTACCGGAACGCTGTTAAATGAGATCAGTTAAGGGAGTAAACATATATTTTGTTTAAAACTCGCAGCATTTAACGTACACTTAAACTGACATTATTGATAAAGTACATACACATCTCGAATTTCCGCGATCTAAAATTGAATTTTAAAATTTAGAAGGTTCAAGATATGAATTTTTAAAAATTCAATATCTTTTACTTTAATTAATCGTAATTTTGTATTTTTGGTCTGTACCTAATCCTTTCTCGCTCTTTTGCTTCCTTCTACGAAGTAACGGAAATACTGCAATCGAGAAAAATTTTCGGGTATCATAATTTTTAAAATATCCGTTTTGACCACTCCCGAATCCATTTGGAGTATTTTTTTTTGGGTGACGCCTGTCTGTGCGAACAAAATAAAATATACGACTCTTTTTTTCAAAACGGATAGTAAAACGGATTTAAAAAGAATTCAGAAGGGATTTTGTTCGTGACGCCCGTACGTACCTACATATGTATCTCACATAACTCAAAATCGACCAGATCTAGAAAGTTGAAATTTTGTATATGGGACTGCTATAAAGGCTAGTTGTGCACTGCCAATTGTTATTGAAATCAGCCTCACAAAACGTATATACTCAACCTCTGAGCTCTGTTTTTTATTCTTATAAGTTGGTATATTGCGCATTTTTTACTTTAAATTTATTGAAATATGTTGTTCTAGTGCTCCGATTAAAATTTTATGCAATAAATGCAAATTTAAAATCCGTGATAACAATGTCAGATAAAAGTTCAGAAATCCAATAAAACGTGGATAAAGAAAGCTATAGGAATGTTTCTTATTTAAGCATCTGCATTTTCAAGTAGTGTTGAAAAATTTTGAAAAGCTCTGAAAATGGTTTTCTGCAATCTTTGCGTTGTTTCGGATACTTCATTTGAAAGAAATAAAACAAATCTATTAAAATTATCCAAGCATTGCTGATTTTTGCTGAAATTTTGAAATTCCTCAACATATCAGGAATAAAAGATATTTTCTCGATTACAATTAAAAACCGGCTATCTCATTTTGTGCCTTGATTCCTTTTCTTCCAATACATATCAACCGAAATCGGATATATTAAAAGCTGGCAGAAATTCCAAAGTGTAGTGAATAAGAAAGTCGTGCTTTTATACGGAATTTTACGTTCGCCCCGCTGAGAGGGTTATATTTTTTAAGCGAATGGAAGGAGGCAACTTCTGAAATGGTACGTTTTAAAATTAGCACACTGAAAAAAAAAAAGGTAATTGTAATTTTCGGCACGGTTTTTACAATATTTCCGAAGAATTAAATGCAGCGAAAGCGCTGAGTAAAATGCTAGATGTGGCTTTAATTGTTTAACACTTCAGTCTGATCCCCCACTGAAAACAATACCATTTAGAAATTATAATCATATATTTTAATGAGTCTTAATTGGCGCCGCAAATGACGCGACACTCAAAATATTAGTAACGCGAATGGAAGCTTTTTAAAAACAGTTCAGTCATTCTTGACCTTGGCTATGGCTATACGTTTGATCGGTAATGACTGATTTTCATGTTACCCAATTATTTTCCTAATTATGCAAACTTCGTTGTTAAAATATCTTAAGCTTATTTCTTTCGAAACGCATCTTATTAAAATGGCTCTGCATCGTTAAAGCTTCTTTTGAAAAAGACAAAGTACTTTGTTAGCAATTGAGCTTAGAATCTTCCTTAGAAGATCAAAAAAGATTAAATAAATGTTTTAAAGGCATAGTTTTGATAGAAGCTCATACAATCTGCGGGCAACGCAGTATTTAAGTACTGATGGACAAAATTAATTATATATTAACATTAAAATATTTTATAAGTTCGTACATATCTAGACAAACGTGTAGAAAGCACGATACTTGCAAAAAATTAAATAAATTATTAATGTCTGTTTACGAAGACATAGGTTTTCAGTTGGTTATGATATATTTCATAGGAAGAAATTATCTTTCTAAGATTAAAAACTCTGATGTGGACACCACAGGATTACCTTTTACGGCCTATTAAATTATACATATTTTTTGCTTCATTTCGTTTAAACTTATTTCCTAGAATTTCATTAGACGTAATATTTTTTCTTCAATTAATTTATTTCTCTCTTCTCGGCAAGGCAAAAATATATAACAATCAAAACATCTTCATAGAATTGTAAAATACAGGAAAACATAAAACACCATATAACAGTTAAAACTGTTAAAAACAATTTTTACAATTCAAAATAGAGCTTCTGCCTAAAAACGAGCAATTCAGCCAGCGGGCAAGAAGGTAGATTATTCGGTGCACAAAACGGAAAATTTGCTTTTGTTTCCAGTCGGCAAAAATCATTGAAGGTGCAAATTAATTCACTATTCTGTTGAGTTCCAAATGTAAACAAATGGCGGTTCGTTAGGCTTAACTTGATAACTAAACTTTTAATTTGCTGATAATTCTATATCAATTGCATGCAGGTTAACTAAAGGCATAGAAACCTTAACCGGAACATATAAACCGCATAATTTAATCATTTTAAAAACAAAAAATGCGTAATTTACCATAATATAAGAATACAAAATCTGAGCTCACCAAACCGAATAGTAAAGTATTTTTATATACATAAAAATGAGTAAATATTTACCAGGCATTTCAGGGTAATATTTTAAATATCTGATAGAAAGAAAATTTTATATGAGGTTTAGAATATGTTTCTTTCTTTGTAAACACACACACAAAAAAAATTTCTTGCAGTTCTTAAACCGATTATAATATTTATAGCTGAAGAGTTTCTTAACTTTTCCATAACAACACTAGGGCCTAATTTACGATATTGCAAACGGGGCAAGCTATCTTGTCAAATTTTAGTTATGCAAATTTTAAAGTCGTTTGATTTTTGTTCCATGAGAGGTTTGAAAAATTTAAAAGAAGGAAAAAGAACAACTCTCTGAAGTTTTTGTGTTCATCTATGAGGTATTTCTCCTGCCTTCGTGGTGTAATGGTCATCACATTCGGCGCGTATTCATAAGGTCCTGGGTTCGAGTCCCTGCGAAGACATTGCTGACTTTTCACGTCTTTAAGTATCGAAATAGCATAATGCCTCTAAGCATCTCCAAAAATAAGATGCTGAGCTTTTTCCTTAGATCTCCTGATATCGTTCTGCAAAACATCGGTATCTAAATAAACTCTAACCTGCATGGACAACGTCTGCTTTATTGTAACAATCACATTTGAAGTTGATGATGTCACGTTAACGTAATGTTTTGTTTCGATTATCGTAGGTGGGGTCTCATGTATTTCATTAAAGAATTGAAAATTATTTCATTAAAGAACGGACAAGAAAATTAAATGTGTTATTTTCATACTATCTGCGTAATGCATTAAATTAAAGTTGCATAAAAACTCATTAATAATCCTTTAACCTCTACATTTAATTCCAGTTTCTTTTTTTAGCAAAAAGAAAAAGGGGGGCACCTTTGTTTACAACCTAAAACATTATATATTATGAAGTATATAATAAATTGAAACCATACAAACAAACAAAAAAAAAACCACAGAACTATAAAACTCAATTTTTGTTTACATTTGTTTAAATAAAACAATTGAATTATTATTGTTATTTTTCCAGAAGGCATTTCTCCTGCCTTCTTGGCGTAGTGGTCAGCACTGAAGAACTGGAGGAGCTGGGGCCGGCCAAAAAAAAAAAAAAAAAAAAAAAAAAAAAAGATTTTTCCTGGGCCTCAAGATTTATCAGTCTGGCCCTAAAAACATAAAAATAATTTATTGGTTAAGATATTAAACAAATAACTGAAAGAGAAAGAAAATTATTTGCAGAAAAATTGAGCAGTTCATTAAAGGTTAAATTTCAGAAAAGATACAAATTATTTTTAACTAGAAATTTTGAGCAAACAATATTAGCTTTAATTTAATTCTATAAACAAAACAGGAAAGTTGCATCGAATACTTTCTGGCTTTATCTGTCTTTGCTTTTATCAAAAATCAAAACCACAGCTACCAGTAATTGAATAAAATTATTATTAATTGATAAGCTAAATATTTGTTGACAGAAAGGACGTGAGTAATTATTGTGGAATTGTACCTTGAACATTTTTATTTTTTGAAATACCTGGGAATTAAAATAAGTAAAAGAATATTCATTGCTCGAGATACGGTGAATAAAAATTATTTAAAAGTTTTTTGTTTTATATTTTAAAGGACTTCAAAATACGTTTTCAGAAATGCAAAATGTTTGATTTTATCTGTCTACCAGCATTTAAATTCTCCGTTTTAATCACCTTAAGAATAAATATTATCATATACAGAAAGATTTAGCTTGGGGACTCGACCTTAAAAATGTTGATGGCGAAACTTCGCAAGTGCGACTGACGTTTCCTTAATTGGAAAATTTCACCCTTGATGAA
This sequence comes from Stegodyphus mimosarum, assembly GCA_000611955.2. Lineage (NCBI taxonomy): Eukaryota > Metazoa > Arthropoda > Arachnida > Araneae > Eresidae > Stegodyphus > Stegodyphus mimosarum. The sequence continues at coordinate 177,878 of KK120825.1, forward strand.
CAGGAGGAAATTCTCCGGAGGCAATATCCTGGTCATATTTATGCTTGTTTGTGCTCTATCATATCTATTTTCTTTCACATTTCATATTAATTTGATATATAAAATTTCGTTATTTACCTTTTATATATTTAATCGTCTTACAGTTTATCGTTTTTGTACATTTTCCTTTCATTTAGAAGTAAAGAAAAGAGACTGCTGATTAAAAAATATCAGCTTTCCTCTGAAAACTGAAATAGCCTTAATTCGAATGAATGATATTAAGAGAAGTATATAAAGCAATTTAATCATATGTAGTATTGTTCGTAAGTTGCTAGTTGTTAGACGGAAGAATCGTCCGGATTAAAATGTTAATTCTTCCTCAAGTATTTCTTCTTCCTTCTTAACATACCTTCGTGGTGCAGCGGTCAACACGCTCGGTACGTATTTGAGATGTCAGTGGTTTGAGCCCCGGTGAGGGCGTTGTTCATTTTCACATTTCAGCATCTAATGTCTCTGCAGTGGCGCCCGAACTAAAAAGTAGTGGATGATGATTCTCCACCACCAGGATTTGGCGATAGGGCCTCCTAATCCCCATCGCCCTTTAAAGGGAGAAAGTACATACGGTATTTCTCCCGCGTTCTTAGCATGCCTTCAGTCCCGGCGAGGGCATTGCTAATTTTTCATGTCTCTTGCTTTCAAAAAATACCTAATGTCTCTACAGCTTAAATAGGAAACTTAAATGACATAATGTTTTTAACGTAGGATATTTGCTTCCCTAAATAAATCAGTATTGATATTGCCTGGAAATAGAATAATTGCTGAGTTAATTTGCATAGTGAAATCATTTAAAATTTATTACGAATTTCCTAACTTCTTATCTTCACAATTGATGCTTCTCTTGTTTATTTAACAGACTCATCTGAAACAAGGTATACCCAGAAAGAAGTGCCTGATGAAAAGTTATGTAGAATAAGATTAGTAATCATCAATAACAATAGATGATTAAAAAAGTGGGTGATGCGACAAATATTTATTTTACGGAAAGCGTTGTATTTCGAAATAGGACTTCAGCTCGCCGTTATTTTTAATGCATTCTTCCGCACGTCTCTTTATAGAATCCTAACGCTTCATTACGCATCCTGCGTTAAATCAGCATATGCATATTGGACTTTGTGTTATTGTTTTAGCAGATTTTGTGGAAGTGATAGAGTCGTCCCAATCCGGCCTATAGTATCCTGGGCGTTTTATATTGGGGACCGGCCTGGTGACGCGGTCTTTTCCCACAGAACACCGGCAGTGTGTTCAGCATTGCAAAGCAGTCCTTGAGATGGCAGTAGTATAAAAACAAACGTTTTACTATCAGAATAGGACACTGAAGCTGGAGTTCACAGATTGCTGGTCCACCAATGGAAAGCCTTACGCCCTCTTCAATGATGACCATCCGTCGTCATTGGACAGAGCGTAGGACATATACCTGTTTACCTATGTTAGACATTAGGTATTCCCGCCCTCTGTCAGCACCCCCCCCCAGTATTAACAGAGTTACCAAAGTTGTCAAAGTACCACTGGTTTGTCAAAGCATTTCTGAGGTAGTCTAACTGTGATCGGATATCATACGAAATTGCACCCCATACCATGACACCCATCCATGTGAACCCGTGATATGTGATAAAAAGGGGGTTATCTTACCACTTAACTCGTTGCTTACAATACGGATGTATTGCAATCTGCAGTAGCATAAAGTAAATCACCAGAGTTAACTCACTCCTATTCAGCATGGCTCTATGATGCCCCCTTTGCTACACTATTGCAGTCTGCATGAAACTGCTATGGTATGTTGGGATGCAGCAGTTTACTAATAATACTAGCTTACTAGAATGCCACGAATTGTGGAATTATTACTTGCTGAGTGTCCGCAATGATAGCAGACTGAGACATATAAGACAACCATTCAGATCTTGCTTATTATTGCCTATAGAGATCTACGAAGCCTTATATGTCGTGAGTACCTTTCAAAGCTGCCAAAACTGTAGATTAGTAACGCGATCAATATTATGCATACCAGCCACCATCTGTTGTCATTGGAGTGGGCGTGGGACGTACATCTGTTTACTTATGTTAGAACAGGTATCCCCACCCTCCATCACCACCACCGCCAGTATTAATAACGTTACCATTCTTGAACTCGTCTGTCTGTCTCTGCAAATTATATTCTACTTCTGCAAGGTAATATTTTTGCTACAATTTATTGTAAATCTGTGCACTTTTCCAGTAACGATAATGCTGCTTGATACGAATACTGAAGAATTCTTTAATTTATATTATCGAGTTTTCATGTTAATTCAGATATCAGCGTTAAACTCAAATTGTGTTATTTCAGACACTGCAATATACGATGAATCAGACTTTTTATATGAAAACAGACTTTCATTATTTCATTATTTATCCTAGTTTCGGAAATTTATAGCACATTAATGATAACAAATATATGAAAAATTTAAGAACAATACAAATAAAGAACCGTAACTTTGCACTTGCAACGGACTATTATCAGGAAGTTGTAGCAATGTATAATAGCTTGTCGACAGCAATATTAACGCTAAATGTCAGTATAATGCAAGCATAGCATTTATTGGCGAATGGAAACCTTAATACGTCTTAAAATTTACTAAATGTGATTCGATTGAGAAGTTTGAAAGATTATACAAAATATCAAACGGAAACCTATAGGATAACACGGTCCGAAGGTGATACAACAAGTTCAATGGCATCAGGTTCCTGTATGATGCAAAACAAACAGTCTGTTACGATCATCGGTAACTGTCTCATCACAATGCTCGCACTATATTCTTATTAGACGTACAAATTATTGCAAAGCGTACACTTCTTTTACCTTTAGGAAGCTGATTTAGCTATTTTTGATTTGACCATCACAGAAGTTAGATTGGAAGGTGTACACTTCACTTTTGCCTTTCATACAGACTGGTATCAGCATCCTCTTCAAGAAACCAACTGAAAAAGGTGACATCTTTCTTGTCCCCATTCTCCCGAGAAGTATGACTTCTTATCCTGGCTGCGTACACTTTTATCAACCTCAGTTATTCCTTTGTGGGTAGGCTAAGTCCCTACGAATAGTTCAACCTTCATCCTTGCAGAACAGAGAATCTGGTGGAAGAAAACGTTTTTAGCTTGTTGAATAGCATGTGGTTTGCCATTGGCTCATCTATGAGACAATGCTCGGATCTTGCACCGATGTGAGAATTTTTTCCAACGTATATCATTGGTTCGTTAAATCTCATTATCATATTTTTTCATTGAAAATAATAAGATAAAATAGAAGAATTTCTTAAAGTTTTGCATTCATTTTTTAAAGAACCGAGGGGCACAGAGGAACGTACGTTACATAGTACATCACGTGAATGAATATTATAATATTATATAGCTAATGTAATATTAGAATGCATAATTATTGCTGCAAAATGTGTCTGAACTAATACCATTTACTTCATAATGGCCTCACTACTCACGTTTATTAGAAATTTTACTATCAGAAATTTGTTATGTGTACGCATGCTATGTGCGTACAAAACTTTAACAAAATCATTTAGGTATTGATATACACAACTTTGATGCATTAGTTATGGTAGTTGCATCATAAAGTTTCGTAAGGTATATTTTAATTTTATAACAGTTATTTAGTTCACCTTTCCTATCTTATCTCGTTTTAACTTACAACTCCCTACCGGAATGAGTTTTTACAATCGCGTTAAATGCAAATGAGGAAGAGATAGTATTTACTCTTTGAGGACTATTAACTTTGTCAGCAAATCTCTTCTTTTATTTACAATATCAGGTGTTACAATGAAATTATTTGCGAAAATTACACATATTTTGTCCAAGACGCTGGAACAAATGACCACTTTTTGTGTTCGTGTCAGTGACCACCGGCCACAGAACACATCCCTACAAATCAGTCTCGATGGCACTCATGAAAATTGTTTTTCTTTTGCAAGCGGAGTGCAACTTTGCATGTCCTGCATTCCCACACTGTTCTTACAGGCTTTTTCTTAATGCTGCAGAGTGCAAATGGTTGTTATGTTGTCTTCGATGGCTGATGCTTATGTTCTTGAAGACGAATTGCTGCATCAACTACTGTCTTATGTTTCCTGATTCAAAGAGTTAAAAGAAAGTTCAACTGACTTTGAGAGAGAGAGTTAGAAATACTGAGTAGCGCGCGCGTTTACCTTTGAGCTACGTCTGTCTAAGCTGTTGTTACGCTAGGCTGTATTATTAGGTGACTTTTGATAGTTAGCCGATTACTTTGAGATTACGGGCCAACTACATTAGATTGTGTTATAATGTATTTCTCCCGGCTTCTTGGGATGCCTTCATGGTGTAGAGGCCGACACCCTCGGCGTGTATTAGAGAGGTCCGTGATTCGAGTCCCGGCGAAGGCAATGCTCATCGTTCCTGACCTCTGCTTTCAAACAATACCTAATGTCTCCACAGTGGTGCCCGAACGAAAAACGGTGGTGGATGATGATTCTCCACCACCAGAATTTTGTAATTGGGTCCTATAATTCCCAGTTGTCCTTCAAAAGGCATTTCTCCTGCCTTCTTGGCATGCCTTCGTGGTGTAGTGATCAGCACGTTTGGCGCGTATTCGAGAGGTCCGTGGTTCGAGTCCTGGCGAGGGCACTGCTCATTTTTTATAACTCCTGCTTTCAAAAATACCTAATGCCTGTACAGTGTCAGCTGCGGCTAAATCTCTTAGTTAGTCTTTAGTTAGGTCTGATTTCTTTCTTTTGAGTTTAAGCCCAAGTGGCGTCTTTGCTGTAAGCCCGGAGAAAGGGGCCGACTGTTAATCTCATTTTAACAGAATAAAGGGTAATTAAACCTTCATGAGTTTTACGCTTTCTTTCTTTTCTTGTTCTTTGCACTAAGCTATAATTTGCTTAACAGCTCACTAGGTTCCTCATCGCTTCATTTAGCATGATAAAAGTGAGGAACCCTAAAATCCGTTTAGTTATAAATGGCATTTGCAATGCAGATTCTAAAACTAATCTGATGTAGGTTTAGGCTTCTCTTCGTAACGTCGAAGCACTGGAATGTAGAACACAAAAGCTGCCAGATATGGATTCCATCCATATTAGCAGTAGCAGACCACTGAACACAAGTACGTTTTTCGAGTTCAAATTTCGGTAAAAGAAATTGTTCAACAGCCGCTTTTGTGGTTTTTTTCATGTATAGCATAAATATAAATACGTTTTCCTTAGAAAGTCCTGCATGAAGGCATCCGACCCCTTTACGAAAATAATCTTCGGGTGTTTTTTCATAGTATATAATTCAATCTAGTCCATTCCTGTAACTTTCATAAGACTTTGGTTTATTTTTGATTCTCTTAAGCTTTTGAAATTATTTGCAGATTTATCACCAGTACGACTATTTTCGAAGTTATCTTAAGATCTGCAAGAGATTAAGAGTACAAAAATTAAGAGTACATTAAATCCTACTTTCTGTAATGTGATATAAAAACTGTAAGCACACATAAAATACATAATTAGAAAAATTACAATATGACACTTCGGAAAGTTTATTTGCTAAGGTTTTGAAATTAAAAATAATGTATTTGAAAACCCAAAAATAAAAAAAGCGTCTAAAAGCATTCGGTTTTTATACTTTCAAATAATTTCAACCAAGTGCGTAAACCATATTCTGGTTTGGAAGTCTAAAAATTGAAAGTTTGAAAGCTTTTAGTATTGATACGTTCAAATAATTTTAACTAAATGAGTAAGCAATATTTGGCGTTATTAATACTTTCTAACAAATATGCCAAATTTCAAAACGCGCCAATAGGTAAATTCACGTATATCGTGATGACTGAAAGATTTCAGTTTTTATATTACACCCAAAGGGGCGTTTTTTTCATTTACACACGCATACACATTTCGAGAATATTCGGACTAATGTCTCTTTGGACTGAAAATATTTAAAAGTGGCATATCTTTAGGTTTTCCGATAGACAGTCTTGCGCGCTGGTGATAAAAATATTTTCTTCGTACAGTGTTGCCATTCCTCGCTTTGAAATCGTCAAAGTTGTTAATAAAAAATTCGCTAAAAGCTTACAAGATAGACAATAAAACAAATTCGCGCTTTCAGGTGCTAATATTCGAGTGGAGGACTTTTCAAAAATTTTTTTAATTCAAAATTTGATGCCTCTAGGCACGTTTGGTTTTTCACAATGCGGAAACATACATACGTTAATGCAGGTTCTTCATTATTTAATTTCATTAAATATAAGACAGGACGGTAACATTTGGTGGCAACAATATGGAAAGTGATACACCACTTTTAGTCAATCAACGCAAAATGCCGTTTCGAGATTAATAGCCCTTCTGGGCTAAACTTTCGAGATTAACAGCCCTTCTGGGCTAAACTTTCGAGATTAACAGCCCTTCTTGTCTGCTTACAGTAATCACGAAAATTTCCTGGTAACATTGTAGAGACATTAGGTATTTTTTTGGAACAAGAGAGATGAAAAATATGCAAAGCCTTCGCCGGGGATCGAACCACGGACCTCTGAAATACCGGCTCAGTGTGCTGACCATTACACCACGAAGGCACGTTAAGAATGTGGGAGATATACCTTATATAATGCCCTTTTTAAAGGGCGACTAGGGTTTTAGGGGACCTAGTCGCCAAATCCTGGGTGTGGAGAGTCATCATCTACAACCCTTTTAGTTCGGGCGCCAATGTAGAGACATTAGTTTATTACGAAGCATCAGACATGAAAAATGAGCAACGCCTTCGCCGGGAATCGAACCACGGACCTCTCGGTTACGCATCGAGCATGCAGACCAGTACACCTCGAAGGCATGCGAAGGAAGAAATACCTTATATACTTCCCCTTTTTAAAGGGCGACTGGGGTTTGGGGGACCCGATCGCCAAATCCTGGTGGTGGAGAATCATCATCTACGACCTTTTTAGTTCGGGCGCCAGTGTAGAGACATTAGGTATTTTTTTGGAACAAGAGAGATGTAACTTTCTACCACCGTCCGTTCAATTAAGAACACTCGGGGATAAACGTCACCCGTCAACCGGTGACAATTACACACCTGCTGGGCCCAAGGTCCCACATCCTCGAGACACCAACAATTTTAAACAGCGCCCTCTGCTAAACGCTCAACGCTTAGCCAACCCACCGCTAAACACGGACCAGTGAAGACCACCGTCTCGGCTGGACCGAGACCACGGTGGGGTGGGCGATGACAACTTGGAGCGATGACTGGCCGTTAATTTAGGCTACCTGCCAGCACTACACGGGATGCCCTTCTCCTTAGGCTTTACATGGAATACCAAGGACAGCAGTGACCAGACGCTCAATGGTCCAGTTTGCTATTTGGCTACCAATACCCTGGTGGAGGGGACTAACACCTCCCGGCCCATGAAGAGCAAGTATAAACTTACCCCATGGACCATCGGGAACCGCCAAGTTCATAAATTTTATACCCCCGTGGCCGAGACTGCCTAGGTACAGATCCTAGCCAGTAGCCTCGCATAGTACTCTGCGTCGACCCCCGGGGGGAGAACAAGAGAGATGAAAAATATGCAAAGCCTTCGCCGGGGATCGAACCACGGACGTCTGAAATACCGGCTCAGTGTGCTGACCATTACACTACGAAGGCACGCTAAGAATGTGGGAGATATACTTTATAACATATTTCAAAGGAAATACTCATTTTGACCGCTGCCGAATGTAATTTAACGGTGTTTTTGAGTAACATCTGTACTTAAGAACAGAATAAAGGACCTTTTTTCCTCCCAAACGAATCATGAAACTGAACTAAAATGATTCAGAAGAGATTTTTTATGTGTATATATGTGTGTCGGATTACTTGAAAACGAGTAGTCTCAGAAAATGGAATTTTGTACATAGGACTGCTATAACATGTAGTTTGTTGCACATCTCTTTTTGGTTGCGATCGACCGGACGAAAAGTATATATATATATATATACTCCCTCTCTTACTCGGCTCAGTGAGCTCAGTATATATATATGTTGGTAAATTTTCATTTTTTTTGCTTTAAAAAATCATTGAATTATGTTGTTCTTTTGTTCTGGCTAAGGGTTTTATGCCATTTATTAATCTTCATGCAATGTTTGTAGAACTATCAACAAATTAAAAGTTGTTTAAGTGCGGCTAAGCCTAATATTTTTAACCATAGCAGCCATATTTGTTTAGATTTGAAACTTAGCAGAATAGTAAATGAATTCTTTCTGCACCTTTGGTGTCTTTTTCCCGAGTGGGACCGAGAAGAAACATTTAGTTTTGTGCACGGAAAAATTTGCTTTCTTGCCAATTGGCCAAATTGCTTGTTTTTGCGTAGAAAGTGCCATTTTAATTGTAAAAGTTGTTTTTTTAACTGTTTCAACTATATTTGGTGTTTTATGTTTTTCTATATAAATTTTTAGTGGAAATAGTTTCAGTTTTTATGTATTTTTGCCTTATCGCGAAGTGAGAACTGAATTAATGGAATGAGAAATACTGCATCGTCTGTGAAAAACTGTTTCTTTTTTATCTGTTTAATTTCTTTTATATGTCTTTTTAGATTTATTTGCATAGCATTTGAATAGAACATGTGACAGCGATTAGATAATTCTTCATATGGTCTACATAAGTTTTGTGCTTTCGGAGCTATAAAATGAACGAGATGCAATGCTGTTAAGCAAACCTAGCGTCAGAGTGTAGCTCTGGTAAAGAAATATAGCGAATTTTAAAGAGTGCATTTATTGTATTGTGGTTTGTGCGCTATCGACGAAGTAAGTTAAATTCAATGCAAGAAGTTTAAATGAAATGCAAGAAAAAAATGCACATAATTTAATATTCTGTAGAAGGAAGTGCTGTGGTGTACACATCAAATTTTTTAATGAAAGAATAATATAAACAATTTTTAATGAAACCGTTAATATAATTAATTAATTTTTTAAAGAATCAAATAATGTAAGGAATTATTGAAAGATGTTTACTGTAATTTACATCTATAATTTTGCCTGTACTAATGTATTAGAATAAAAATGAGAGTATTCTTGATCAGTTCATATAAATGATGGCTGTTCTACAGATTTGCAGTTGTGTTTACTTGCTTATTCGAAACACAATCTTTTGATTTATTGGTGCATCGTTTTGAGAAATTGTGTGAACCACCTGGTGTAAAATTCATAATTTGTTTTTCGGAAAGCGTTGGAACACTCAAAGGTGGGGTAAGTAATAATATTTAATTTAGAGAATTTGGTTGATAATAGTTTTGCTTAAGTTTCGAAGAAATTAAGCGAAATTCCATTACCTACTGATCCGTCTGTCCGAATGCCATTGAGCAGGTCGGATTCCGGGCCGTAGGTTTTTCTGCGAATTACTTGGGCGCTGGATTTTTGTTTTCTTTGCGATGGAGAAGCTTACTGAGGCAGTTTCTGCGCAAATTACTGAACTTGAACAGATCAAAGAACAAAATGGATTCACTGACACTGAGGAGAAATTATTCAAATTTCTACTTAACATTCATGATATGATTAAAGCCTTGAGCACTGATTTTTCACATGCTAATTTTCGTGTTAATGAAACTGCTGTTTCAGATACCAGAAACTCAGATAATTTATCTTTTAGTGAAAATGCACGGGCTCGTAGCCCAATTACATTAAATAATGATCATGCTCCTGAAACTCCATTGGATCAAGACACTAGTTCAGACGAGGTGTTTAGGACTAAACGTCGAGGAGATCAAACAGTGCGCACTCGCACAACTAAGAATGCACTTAAAAAAGTCAAGTTATCAACTCATGTGGAACTAAATTCGAATCAATCTCAGAATATTACTTCTGAAGATAAAAATATTCATAACACAACCACTGATGTACATAAAATGAATAACATCGAGGAAGACATTATGGACACTTCCAACTTAAATGATGTCAATGACAAAACACCAAATGTATCTGAAAATTCAGGGAAAACCCCTAAACTACCACCGATTACACTTAAACCCACCACCATGAAATGGTCGGAAATTTGCACTGAATTTCATGCTAGGAAATTAAAATTCTTTGGACAAAGAATTAATGGAAAGATTAAAGTTACTGCTTTTGATGCAGATAATTATAGAAGTATCGTCAAAGTCTTGAGAGAATTTAATATAGAACATCACTCTTTTATTCTTCCTCAAGACAGGAATATTAAGGCAGTGATAAAAGGACTTAATGAAGATACTGAAATTGATGAAATAAAAACAAGACTTGAAGAGTTAGGTTATGTCATTGAGCATATAAAGCAAATGACTAAAAGAAGGAATGGTGAGGTTTTTCCCCTCCCTATATTCATAGTAACACTGCCTAAGACAGTGCAGTCAAAGAAAATTTACAATGAAAAATTCCTCTGTGATCTTTGTGTCAAAATTCAAGAGTATAAAGGACGCCAAGGTCCATTACAATGCTTCCGATGTCAGGGGTTTAATCACACCCAATTAGGGTGTAATTATTCCCCTAAATGTGTCAAGTGTGGCGAATCACATTTTTTTAATGACTGCCCAGTCAAAAATGATAAGGACTTCACTCCTGTTTGTGTAAATTGCGGAAATTCTCACACGGCCTCGTTTCGAGGGTGTGAGAAATTTCCAAAACCTAAAACCGATCAGCCAAAAACATTCAGCAACCGGGTGGTCGAGAACAAATCATATGCTAAAGCCCTGTCAACTGGCATATATTCTGATACATTAAGCGAAGCTAAAAAGGTTTTTGCCGATTTAGCGGAGCTCGTCTCGGTGATTAAAACTGCTAGGTTTCAGTTGACTCAGCAAATGCAGCAAATCAACAAGTGTCAAGAAAATACCAAGACGGAATTAAATAATGGGTCCAAATCTTAAACGCCCCCCAACCAAATTCGTAGTTTGGAATGCGCGTAGCATTCAAGATAAAATTGCTGAATTTCATAACTTCTTAAGCTGCTATGATATTGACATAGCGTGTGTAACGGAAACATTTGCTACGCCAGGCACAAATATTAACATCTCAGGCTATAGATGTTATCGTTGTGACAGGTTGACACACCGCGGCGGAGGTGCTGCAATTTATGTAAAGGCCACTCTTCAATGCTGCCAAATCTCTACGATACGTAGGAATGGACACGAAATTGTCACTGCTTCTGTCTACCTTCCCGTTTACGGAATTATTTACTTCTCTTGCATGTATCTTCCACCATCCAACATCTTAGATCCTATGATACTTTTAGACCTATTACCTGCTAATAAACCAGTAATTTTAGCTGGGGACTTAAATTCAAAAAATCAAGAATGGAACTGTCGACGCACCAATAATAATGGTAAAAAACTGCTTGAATTTATATTAAATCATCCTATCTACTTCTATGCTCCAACTGACTTCACCTATCTTCCCTCAAACCCACGCAAAGGAGATATTTTGGATATTGTACTTACAACCATACCGATTCCTATGTGCTTAGAAGTTAAAGTTGACTTGACATCTGATCACGTTCCGGTTATTGGCACTCTTGGAATCTCCAAAACTGAAAAACCCTGCTTAAAAAAGATTACTAATTGGATCAAATTTACTGAAATTCTATACAATTACAACCCGCCCTTCCTTCCCTTGAAGAATAACACCGACATTGATAGAGCTATCAACATGCTCACAGATACTATTATGCATGCGTATGATAATGCAACGCATAGCGTCCCGGCGGATAGATTTACTGGAAAATTACCAACAAGCATTCGAGAAAAAATGAAAACCAGAAATAAACTACGAAAACGATGGAATTTATCATGGGACCCTGGATTAAAAAGACAACTTAATAAACTTAATCGTGAAATTAAAAAGGAAATTGCAGATCATCGCAAGGAAATCTGGGATGAAAAAATACTTAATTTCAACGCGCCTGACAACTCCTTCTGGAATTTTACTAAGCGCCTGAAAAATAAACCTACGATAAATAAACCCATTTATGGGGAACAAAGAATTGCTCTCACTAACTTAGAAAAAGCTGAGGTCCATGCTGATCATCTCGAAATTCAGTTTTCGCCTAATGAGTCACCAAATGACCCAGAATTCACTAATTATGTCAACCATTATATCTCTGACTGGATTAATGCACCTGCAGTACATAGATGCCCTAAATTTGCAACACCTCAAGAAGTTATTTATATTATCAAGAAGCTCAAGAATCAAAAAGCCCCAGGGCACGACAAGCTTACAAACATTGCAATCAAACATCTCCCTACTAATGTTCTATGCAGATTTGTAAATATCATAAACGCATGCCTTACAAATTTATATTTTCCCGTTTGCTGGAAAAAAGCCAAAATTATCCTGATTCCTAAACCTGGCAAAGATCATATGAAGCCAGAAGGTTACCGACCTATCAGCCTTTTGCCTGGTCTAGGCAAAATTTACGAGCGAATTATTATGAACAGACTTCAAACTTATTTCGATCTTTTACCCAAGGAACAATTTGGATTTCAGAAAAACCTTTCAACTGTTAAACAGCTCGTTCGGCTAACTGAATTTATTGGAAATGCTCTGCATAACAAATCTTGTGTAGCCTTACTCATGCTAGACGTGGCGAAAGCCTTCGACCGCGTCTGGCATGAGGGGCTCATCTACAAGCTTATCTCCTTAAACATTGAACCGGAAATGATCAAGTTACTATACTCCTTTCTTACAAATAGAAAATTTTTTGTTTCCATAGAAAATGAACACTCAAGTCTCAGGAATATTAAAGCTTCTGTTCCACAAGGTTCTATTTTAGGACCCCTTCTTTATCTCTTTTATGTGTCAGATTTTCCGCCCCTGGATCTGATTAGCGGCTGCTTTATCGGCTGCTATGCGGACGATACTGCAGTGGCTGTCAGATCCATTAGGGCTGAACATGCAGTATTAAAACTTCAAAAATTTATGCCTTCCATTGAATCGTGGTGCACCAAGTGGCGTATTGCTATTAATGCATCAAAGTCTCAACTTTTACTCATCCGGAGAAGATATGCACGCAAAGGATTCTATGGTGAATTGAAATTATTTAATGAAAAAATACCACTTGTCACCAAAGCCAAGTACCTTGGTATCGTGCTGAACACCTCCTTTAAGTGGAATGATCATATTGCAAAAATTAAACAGAAGACCATAGGAGTAATTAACAGCCTCACTCCCTTACTTGGAAAATATTCAAGACTAGACCTTTATAAAAAACGTCACATATACACTGCTATTATTCGTCCAATTATGACATACGCTTCACCCGCATGGGCAGCCTATAAGGCAAAGGATATTAAAATTCTTCAAATTATTCAAAATAGATTCTTAAGATTAATTACCGGAGTTCACTTTTATGTTTCTAACGATATGCTACATAAGGATCTACAAATTGAAACTATGGAAAAATATCTGCACAAATTGAACAAAAATTTCTTCGATAAAGCCATAAATTGTGACCGACTGAAGCACTTCAACACGTTTGATTACATCATCCTTGAAGAGGACGTTGACCTTCGTGCACTTGCAGCATTCCTCACGCGGAGTGCTAACTTCCCCACGTAATAAAAATTCATGACTGGTTTCCGTTCACACAATGTTTAATATCCTGTACATGTTTGGTGCCTACCTTACTTATACTTTTCAATTTACATTAACTGTTTTGTAACTCATGATACTGTATCGTATTTAAACTTGTATATTTTATATTTATTATGCATTGTATATCTTTTCAGTCGTCTTGTATTTGCCACTTGTGGCTTCCCTTTTGACCTTTACTCTTTTATTTTTTATTTGTCTGGACTTTGAACGTCTTGTGGCCTTTTTAGGCAAATTTTGTCATTGAGCCGGTGAAGTTGCATTATTTGCAATAATTCGGCTATAAAATCACTGACTGACTGTATTCTTGATAATGTAATGCATGAAATTTAAGATATAGTAAGCTTAATTTTAAAATAACTGGTACAACGGCTAAATAATCCCACTAGATATTTATCAGTAATTATATAAGGAGAAACTGCAAAATTTCATTCTGAGCAATGCAAATACGAAACATAACAGATAAAAAGAATTTAGACAATTCCGTTAATAGAATTCTCACCTGAAACCTAAGAAATTCATACTCTGAGCTCTTGTCTAGACATCATATTAACCGTCTTCAGAGCTAACAATGGAATTGTGTGTATTTAAAAGTGCGTTTTTCGTCACGAACATATGTACCGGAACACATATTTCGTTTTTTAGAAAATGCTGTTACGGATTTCGTATTTATTTAGCTATTTATTCAGAATTGTAATTAAAATTGTTTTATTTTCCTGTGCAACGCAGACGATTTTTGAAGAGAAAGCTGCGTCGGAAAGGTAAAAACAAAAGTTAATATTTAATAAATAAATACCTCGTAATTGCTGTTGTCATCCAGAAAGTCGAAGAAAGAAAGGTTGTGTCAGAATATTCTAGTGAATAATTAAAAAGCTGGTAAAAGCCGAATTAAAACACCTCAGCTCAGTTGTAGCTGTTTTTAAGCGAACTGTTTGCTTACTTAATGCTGTTATTGATTGTAGCGAATTCGCTGTGAGATAGAATTAGTTTCTCTGTTTTGAATTGAGTTCTGTTTAACGTTTGAGATATTGTGATAGTGTACGAATATCTCTGAGGAAATATTTAAGTATTTTGTTTTATTTCTTGCGAAGAAAATTAATTTTATTCTACTGGAATAATGCAAAGGGTGACGTGCAAAAGCAGTGCCGATGTTGCAATGCCTGGGGAGGTCGGGATGTACCGAAGAAACGCAGCCGAGGGAAGCGTCAATGTTACAATGTAGGAGCCCGTTCTGAGCGTATCGCCTTTGACATCTTAGGACCTCTGCCACGAACTGCTTATGGCAACAAATACATCCACGTTGTCATCGATTACTTCACGAAGTGGCCTGAAGCGTATCCTATTCCTGATCAAGGGACTCTCACAGTAGCAGAGATGATGACACAGCATCGGATTTCCAGGTTTGGAGTGTCTCTTCAGTTACATTCAGATCAGGGTCGGAATTTTACCTCAGCAGTAATCAAAGAATTCTGCAAGCTACTCGGCATTGACGAAATCCAAACGACGCCTTTACATCCCCAGTCGGACGGCATGATAAAGAGGTTTAATGGAACATCCTTAATAACCTCTCATTAGTAGTTTCCAGAAACTAACAGTACTGGGACAAGAAGTTACCGCTGTTTGTACTGGCTTACAGGAGTGTACCGGCTATTCCCCATCTCAGATGTTTTTCGGTCGTGACCTTCGTCTGCCATGTGATCTTTTGTTTGGTCGCCCTCCGAATGCGCCTTCATCGCCTGAGGAATACATTCAAGAACTCCAGGTCCGGTTTGAAGTGATGCACAACTTTGCACGAGATCAAGTCAACTTGGCGACGGAGAAGAAGAAGACCCGCTACGACACGAGAGCTACTGGACATCGTTTCAACGAAGGAGACAAGGTATGGCTGTGGAATACGACTCGACGCAAAAGACTTTGCCCGAAACTACAGTCACCTCGGGATGGTCCGTGCACAGTCCTAAACAGGCTAAACGACGTGGTTCGGATCCGTAAGACATCGAACTCTAAACCTAAAGTCGTTCATTACGACAGGTTAGCTCCTTACTATGGCCATAGTACGTAGTGTATATAATTGTAAATAGTAATGTAAATATTATAAGACCATGGTCCTTTTTGTATTTAGTATTTGATTTGCTGAAACTTACTTATTGCAATTATTGTTTATTTTGTTATTGTAATGTAATGTTTATTATTGCATTGATACCTTAGTTGTGAATTTGTCTTTCTGTCCAGGGATTGTACTGCCCGGAAGTGCAGTCCTTGGGAAGGGGGCAGTGTTACGAACTTCGTGTTTATTTAGCTGTTTATTTAGAATTGTAATTAAAATTGTTTTATTTTCCCGTGCAACGCAGACGGTTTTTCAAGAGAAAGCCACGTCGGAAAAGTAAAAATAAAAGATCGCGTGGATTTAATATTTAATAAATAAATATCTCGTAATTGCTATTGCCATGGAGAAAAATCGAGGAAAAAATAGATTATACCAGAATATTCTAGTGAATAAATAAAAAGCTTATAAAAGCCGAATTAAAACGCCTCAGCTCAGTTGTAGCTGTTTTTAAGCGAACTGTTTGCTTACCTAATGCTGTGATTGATTGTAGCAAATTCGCTGTGAGATAGAATTAGTTACTTTGTTTTGAATTGAGTTTTGTTTAACGTTTGAGATATTGCGATATTGTACGAATATCTCTGAGGAAATATTTCAGCATTTTGTTTTATTTCTGGTGAAAAGAATAAATTTTATTAACTTTTTAACGACTTGTGTATTCAATCCATTACGAAACCGTATGCGCGCAACAATACCATTGCATGATTAAAAGTAATGTAGTAAAATCATATAATAAAATCATATAATAAAGATTATCTGTCTTATTTACAAAGAAATCCAATTTTTAAAACACATTGCCTTCTGAATTAAATTAAAAATGCAAATATAATCTGGCTTCATTACTCGTTATGAGTCATTGAATAATATGTAATATACTTTACGCAAAACACATTTCATATTTAACTTGTGTACAAATGATGTATGTTTTCGTCTCCTGCTGCGCGCTGAAAGCATTATAGAGCCAGAAATTACCGCATTCTTCGAAGTTCGTTGCCAAGATGTAAAGGATTAAGCTGGTCTGTTAGTAATTTAAGATGCGTAGCAGAATGTGCCCTTTTTTTGCTGGAAAATTCTGGCAGTCTCTGGACTGTAAGAAATTACAATGGCAGAAAATAATTCAGGAAGATTCTGACAAGAAATACACAATCACAGAAGGTGAATATTCTGTGTCACGTGATTCCGGATTTCGTAATTTAGTAACATAAAAAAAGGAGGTTAACCCATCTGAAGTATGTTTCACCGGTGTGTATATTTTGCAATATTATGCCGTTATCATCTTAACTCTTTTAAATCTTTTTTTCATGATTAGGCTCTAATTGCGTATCAACAAAGAAATTATACAAACATATGCTATAGAGTTACTTGGCTACGATTCTAATTACAGCAGCTGAAAAGTATAAAGGGAGAGAAGGAGAGATAATTAAAATTTATGCGGTGTTTACTCGTGTATTTCCCACATGTTACCCATTAATCTTTTTACCTGGAAATCAGGCGGGGAAAAATGCGAAAAACAATCGAAATTTTATCAAAATAAACACTCTAAAGTTCTGAAATTTTCTGTGGAAATACTTATACAGGATTTTAGAGTATCATAGAGTAAAATCAGTAAAGAACGATAAACACAACGCAGTGCAAAGCGCATCTAAAGAGAAACCTAACTTGGATATCTCAGTTCACGCGAAACTAACAACTCGCAACAACAATAATTAAGGAACGAAAAGAAAGCATATGCTTTCAGGCCTTTAATAGTTTTCAACCGCCCGCCGAGATATTTTTAGTACTTTCTGTCTCTCAAAATTACTGGAAAGCAATACGAGGGGGAATTATGGTTACAGCTTACGTAGTGGCAAATTATATTTATTAAATTTCAATACATATTACGGAAATACAAGCATCGGACCAAAATGTCGCCAAATGATCGCCAAATTTGGCTAAAAAACCCGTTATTAGCTTCGCGGTATCTCGCCAAATTGCCGAGATCCCATTTACTCGATGTTAAATGCACTTGCCCCCGTATTTTTACTTTTCCGGCAGCTTTTTTTTTTCCCGTATTTTTAGCTTCTCTTTAGATTTTTCATTTAAAAAAGAATCGCTTATAAGTCTGCTAAAATTACCTATCTAAGTAAAAAAATTCGTAGCACTATTTATAATGAGACGGCTTTAATGATAAACCTAGCATATTAAAAGCACACGTACAGACACACTGATATTACATATCCACATCACCGTTCGCCGCGAGACATACTCGTCGATTTGAAAGTGTCTTCAGTAACTTTAAATCATTTTAATAATTCAAATAACTTCAAAAGGCCAACAGCAATCTTAAATACTCGAACAATTATGTAATATATGTATATGTGATGTTTTAAATGCGTAGTTAGACAGATGGATGCATCAACCAGCTACTTTCAAACGTGGCCCTTTCGAAACATAATTTTATTCCATGAAAATTCACATTATATCATTTTTGTAGACAAGGTATTTAACATAGTTACATACGATTATGTTTATGTACACGGAAAGCAAAGGGGGGACAATCAAGAGTAGCTGCACAGCTTTTTGCATTGTAGGAGAAGTTAAGAAGAAATGACAAATTGCTCGCGAAGCAGTACTTATACTACGTAGCTCCACAAGTACAGCTAAGCTGCTGTTGGTTAATTTTTAGTTCACCTTTTTCAAGCAGCGTTATGTAACGTGGAAAAATCACTAGAATAGTTAATTTTGAGGTTGCCAATCACTTCTCAGCGCAGGCATCGTATTTTATTATGTATATATATACAGGGTGGCGTAAAAGTACTTTCACGATTTTAAATTAAAAAGTACGTGAAAAGTTACGCAAATTGATATTTTAGAACTCATGATACAAAGTGTGTTTCTGGAAGTTTTTATTCACGAAAAATTATATCTAACGGATGTTGCCCCTTTCACGATGATAAGTAATGAGTTTTTCTAGCACAACGGATTTTGCCGTTCGTGGTCTTGCTGTGATTTTTCTGTTCGTGGATGCTCTCCTCGCACCTGTTACTGATCCTGTCTTTTACGATTCGGCTACAGGTTGCAACATCGTATGGTTAGAAAGAGCATATTAAAATACCGTCAAAAGTTTCTCGAAATAGAATTATAATCCTTTTTCCGCTTTCCAGATAAAAAATTACGGTCTTCACCCTTTCTGCAGCCTGTATCTTTCTGTATGGAATGTCCAAGTATTTATTTTAAACTAAAAAAGAGAAACTCAATACTTATTCCGGAAAAAACTATTGAAATTAAAAATCGTGAAAGCACTTTTGAGCCACCCTGTATATATGTTGTGTTAGGATTCAAAGTTAGTTGATAGGATTTACGACACTTTTCAAATCGACAAGTATCTAGTCAAACGGGAAGGTGGCTATTATATACTTCAAAGAACTCACTAATTTCAATAATATTCTTTTTATTAATTATGCATAATACTTTCCTGATTATGCATACATTTTACATTTTTAATGTAAAGAAGAAATTTCTAAATCTTCTGTTGAAAAAAACTAAGTGGAAAATACGCAAGGGAGAGAAATAAACGAGTAAATACGGTATGTGATTAATAGCGAATAGCACTTACCGAACTGATGCTAGGTCCTGTAACCCGATAAAAGACAGGGAAGACCAGGTGAAAAAAATCCTTCAAGTACACGTTATATCTGGCATGAAACGAATGCTTGGTTTTATGTTGCTCCTAAAAATTAAATTGTCCTTTCCCAAGCGAGTTTTTTTGCGAAAGATTAGAGTTACGAAAACTCTGCCAATTACGATAAATAAAAATAACGTTTGAAAGGTGCCGGACAAATGCATCTTCGAATTTATTCTGAATATTGGAACGGAATTAAGTAATGAATTCCTAGAGTGTAATAGAATTTTAATAAATTTACCTCTGAAACAAAGCTTACTGTTTTGATGCAAGTAACATTCGTTAAATTCCTCATTAGTGAAGGCCTGGGACGTTGCGGATGGGGAGGAAAAGAAAATTTCATTTACGTACTAAAAGCTTCCTATTTTGTTTCGAATCTCGAGATACTGTGAAATGTCCTTAATTTATAAGCACAGAAAATTATCTAGTTGTAATTTGATTAACAAGAGAAATTTGCTAAAAGCGCGATACTGAGCACTATATCTTTAAAGTCTCATTAAGAGCATTAACAGATTTATATCCTATTCCATTACTCGACTTTTGTTGAGTAAAAAGCAAACTGAAGACAATCCTATTAAATGCATAAAGAAGCCATATGAAACTAATAAAATGAAACAATATATTCTATAAAATTTAAATATATGAATGCAGTTATTTCAAATAGTGCTTCCTGTGCATCGAAGAATAGTTAAATTCCTACATTATCAAAAGCCCGTATAAACAGGATGTCCCATAAGTCCGTAAATATTTTAGAAGCTCATAAAAATTAAAGGAATTTGTAGAATTGAACGCGGTTAGCGGAAAACTTATTCTCGTGAAGGGGTATTTTTTAGCGAAGAAAAAAATATAGTTAACATTACCGTCGATAGAGGGCGCCGCACAGACGCAGTAATAAGAAATATGTAAATCAGAGTCATATAAATTGCAGGTTTTATGATTAACAGCTCATCTATGATTTATCATAACGTACATAAACGTTTAAATTTCATGTTGGCATTAGAGGATCAAACGATATTAGTGAAGTTGTTTTACTTCAGCCAATAATCCCCGACTGTAGCTTTACGAAGGTTCCAGGCACAGAAGAGATGGAAGAAAGGTTCAGGTCCAATCATTCTTGCCGGATTGACTTCCGGTCCAATCATTCTTGCCGGATTGGGAGGTTTATGTTATCGTCTTGGTTTACTAAGTTTATCAGAGATCCATACTTCCGATATGGCTTTGCAGATTGACACTCTAAGGGAACAATCAAAGAGTACAGTAAGTAGCACACGAGAAGTAGTACGGAACAGTTGTGTACCGAAGCTGTTGGTATTCAGCATCCTTTCACAGTGTTTTGAATTATGCTCTGCCCCAACCTCCGAAAAAAAAGGACAGTTCTATATCTCCCGTTCTACTAGGCCGGTTGATTTATTCAACTCGTGTTTCTCATGTCTCGAAGCGCGACTTAGGATATGTATTAGAATTATATATAGCATTTCTCTAATATAGGTATTTTGATACAAAATCGATCTTTTTTTAAATGACATGCCAATTTGTTGCCATATTTCGATTCAGTGACCCAAATTATGCATAAATATTGAAATTTGTAAAATTTGCTACGAAATTTACGGAGAAATTCAAAAATTTATCTTGGCCCATTTTTTTTTTCAGTTTGCGTTAAGAATAATTCATTTGCCGAACTTCTTAATTTATAGAAACCTATTTTCCTTTCCTTTTTTTCATTGTCGTTCATTACTTTCAAATAATTTTAACAAAGTGCGTAAACCCCTTTTGCGTTATTATCGTTTACAGGAAATATGCGAAATTCAAAGCGCGCCAATATGTAAATTCACGTACACTTTAAAAAATTTTGAATAAAACCCTGTCTTGCAGATATCCTTAGAAATACATCTACTTTAAGATGATAGTGAAAATTCGATATTTTGTAACTGAAAATATTTCGAAAAATTTATAAAAAATATTTAAAAATACAAATTTTAAAAATAAATCATAAAAAAATGAGCGAATTATATTTGGATTAAGCTTAAATTTCGAATTCTGGAAGAATGAATTAAGTAAGTTAAATAAAAAAGATATATTAATAACTATATCAAATTCAATTAACATTGAGGAGCTAAAATTCTGAAAAATATTTTTTTAAAAACTACCCGTGCGAGTTTTACAAAACGTGGCAGCTTGGCGTCATTTGAGTCGAATCGAAATATGGAAACACATTGGCATGTACTTTCAGAAAATATCCGATTTTGCGTCAAAATACTTACATTAGAACAGTGCTATATATAAATCTGATACATATCCTAAGTCGGACTTTCGAGACACGAAAAACGCAAGTTGAATTTCAGCAACTGGTCCAGTAGAATGGGAGGTATCGAAGTGTCCCATTTTTTTGTTTTTGCTCAGTGTATCCCTACGTCTATTACGCAGTGTAGAAATAACAATTCTTTTATTTTTTAATTAATGCAAATAATATTACTAGTTGGCTGCGTTCCAAAATTTAAAGGTACTATTGTTTTTGCAGTTGTTGCAAACAGTCTACCAGCTCTTATCACACGAGAAAGCTAATTGCTATGAATTTGCAAATTGGGCTTTGTCCAAAATCGAAGAATGTGAGTCCGCAATGGCTTCTCAATGCCTTGTGGACAGGCGAGGCTCATTTTTCATTGCATGGAGCAGTCAGTACCCATAACTGTAGTATCTGGGGAAAGAAGAACTCACGTTCCTATGCTAAGGAGCCGCTACATTCGCCGCTTTTAACTATTTGGTATGATTTCGGTGCTTCCATTATTGTGGTCTCTTTTGTCTTTGAAGAGCGTTGTGCAAAAGCTAGCTGGAATGCTTGCTCAATGATTGGAAAATGCTGCTGTAGGAAAACATGATACCGCACGTACTCGAACATAATGTCCTTGGCACAGTGACGTTCATGCAAGACAGGGGCACCTTCTCATACCACAACCGAGGTGAAGACGTTCCTAAGAAGAACTGTCACTGAAGAGAGATTAGATAGATGTTACTGTAGAACTGAATGGTTGTCTTGTTAGCCGGACTTAACATCACTGGATTTTTGGCTTTGAAGTTATGACAAATCGAGATTTTCCAATAGGCCATCTTCTTTGGTGTTGTGAAAGGATCAAACGATATTATTCGTCCCGAAATCTTTTGCATCCATTAGGTTAAGTTACATGCTGCAGTTAACGGTGCTGTAACCCGCTTGCAAACAGTAATTTCAGTGACGACGGACACAGAGAATAAGAGTGACATGCTTCTAAACATTTATCTGCATGCAAATAAATATAGTTTTCCACAAAATGCGTGATTTGCTGCCGTAGAGCTCCCTCTGTCGAAGAAACTTTTAACTATTTTGTTTTCTCTACCTTCCAAAAAAAATCCTCCTCCACGAGAACAACTTTTTCGCAAAATGCTTTCAATTCTACTAATTCCTTCAATTTTTCTGAATTTTTATAATATTTACAGAGTTATTGGACTTCCTGTATATATACAGTGTCGAGAAAAGCTCTTACCCAGTTTTTAATTCCGTAACCGTTGGTCGTAGTATATACTTCCAAATACAAAAATGTTTTCATGTTTTTCGTAAGATCGTAAGACATAATTCTCATAAAATTCAAATTTTCGCATTTTTATATTTTAAATAATTTTTATGGATATGAAATCTAAATTTTTATAAGTTCTTCCACTCCCTAAACATATATTTAAGAAACTTTTGTGCTTGTTATAAAAAATGAAAATTATAAAGTTATATTTAACTTCAACTTCCTGATATTTGATGTCATTTTGAATTTGTATTTTGAGAGGATGGTTACTAAATCAATAAGAATTTATTAATTTAGAAATCAAACAACAATAATCTGCTTACATCTGCAAATTTTCACAAGACTAGTTTTGACGGTTTTACCGAACCATCAGCCCGAGCTGCTAAAGTGCAAAAGAACGAGAGAAGAATGGCTGGACAGAACGTTAAGCTACTGGAGTCACCTATTGATGTAACAAGAAAACTAAAACATAATTTTCTTAAAGGTTGAAGGAAAAGATGGATTGGAATTGAGGCCAATAATCAGAACAGAAAGACTGTTTTGAATGTGAAACGTCTCTAGAAAATCTAATTCTCCAATGGAAGATGGTTTTTGAATAATTTTGGCTTGAGAAAAAATGAAGGTGTGATTTTCGGACCAACAATGCTACGCAGCAGAGGACTTCTGTATTTCCTTTTTTCTTAACATATGCCTCATGTTCCTTAACGCGAAGTTTTAAGACTCTCTTAGTCTCTTAGTCTTTTAAGGCTCTTAGTTCCTGGGGTATTCCAAAGTAAATACCACAGGATCCGGAATGGGGTCCTTGAGTATGGAACTCGGAATTTTTATTAATCGGAGAATAAACGAATTTCTGTAAAATACGTGCAATTTTATAGCTAACTGATGGAAAGAAAGAAATGATAATAGAATTCTTATAATCTCTTAAATCAAGAGATATTCATTTTCTAACTCCATATCTCTGCTAACAAACACTGCCCTTCAAAAGTTAAGGAACAGCATGTTTTTCAAAGCTAACCATTTCAAAAATGTCAGTAACATTTAAATTTACAGTTCATGTGCATGAGAGTAGCAAAATTTAAGAAAATATATGCAAAAACAATAGCTCCCATTTTTATTTTATGGAAATGAATACTTATATACGAGTTGGAGAAAAAATGCAGAAATTGTAATTTTTGTTCGCAAGTGTTGATCTTCAATTGTTATTACGGTTTAGTGGACAATATTTAAGAGAGTCTATTATTGTCCAAGAGAAGTCGTTTGCCCGACTCGTTGAGGTGGCGGACATTCGGATGGATGGAAATTGGGATGTCACAAGCTGATGCCGCTAGACGTATCGATGTCTCGCGTAGTGGGGTCTACCGACTATGGAATCAGTTTGAATCCGAGGATTCTGTGTCTAGAAGACATGTTACAGGCAGACCTAGAGTTAGAACACCTGCGGGAGACCATTATTTAGATCTTTCGGCCCAAAGGAGGAGTAACATGACTGTGCCTCAGCTCATGGCAGATCATTTAGGGGCAACAAGAACCTCAGCTACTACAGTGTGCAGACGCTTGCACGACACAAGTCCGTATGCTAGACGACCAGTTGTTTGTGTCTCCCTAACCCGAGGACACAGAGGTGCCCGTTTATTTGGATAAGAGAGCACGCCTCCTGGACACGATAATAATGAGCCGCCTGCTCTCTTCAAGACGAGCCCAGGGTCACACTGGAGAGTGATTCAGAGCGTCAGCTGATCTGGAGGGAACAACGCACCAGATGCAACCAATCCCACATTGTGCAAAGAAAGAGTTACAGAGGTGGTGGAATAAAGGTTTGGGCTGCGATCTCTCTCGGTGGTAACACTCGGTGGCCAGTTCAATTTCCAGATCTGAATCCGATGGAGCATCTTTGGGACTACCTTGGGAGACAGGTTGCTGCTTTCAGTCGTCCTCCAATGTCAAGATGAGCTTGAATAAGGATTACTCCATGTCTGGTCGTTGCTTCCCATTTCACGGACCGACCAACTTAATTGACAGCAAGGAACGTCGCTGTCGCCGATGTATCGCAGCTAGGGGTGGACACATTCCTCTTTAGAACCCATTTTTGCAATGTTACAACCCCATGTTTCCTCAAAAAACTTTAATATACTGTTTCTCAAAGACTGGACTTCTTTGCCAAGAGAGCAATCGTTCTCTTGGCAAAGAGAGCAATTCATGTTTGTGTTGAACTTTAGAAACATTTTATGTCACATTCATTAAAGAACTGTTTAGTGAACATGTCATGTAAATGTCTTGCTTCTATGTTGCTTCATTCTC
The DNA here is from genome assembly GCA_000611955.2 of Stegodyphus mimosarum. Classification (NCBI taxonomy): domain Eukaryota; kingdom Metazoa; phylum Arthropoda; class Arachnida; order Araneae; family Eresidae; genus Stegodyphus; species Stegodyphus mimosarum. The sequence goes on from KK120825.1 coordinate 203,102, forward strand.
AAATCAGACACAAAAAACGTGCCTGTTCCTTCGCTTTTGGAGGGAAGTGTAGTTTGTAAATGATAAAAAAACACGAAATACCTTTTGGTCATTCAAGCAAACGCAATTGTGAATGTAAGGTATAGCGAAATGAATTTTAATCCAATTCGTTAAAAAAAGAAACCATATTTGTAGATAGGGAAAATTCCTAATCCGAGATATTTAGAAATAAAGCCAACTCTTCAACTGCATTAAATATTCATTAGCTTTCCTTCCCTAAGCTGGAAATAGCGTGAAGCGTATACCCAAGTTATTAAAAAGCTAAATTATTTCGTTATTTTTATTTTTAAATAGCTAGAAATATTTAAATTTTGGTGATATATGACATTGTTTTATCAGATATGTAATCAGAATGTTTTCTACTGAAGTCGAAGTCTTAGAAAAGTATTTTGAAAAAGATTGCTACGAAGTTGGTAACTAATAGTTACGGAATGCTTGTTTTAATTCTATTTAAGAAGAGCTTCTAAAAGCAACTGTTTATAAGTATCATGCTACTTAATTAATATATTTCTTCATAAAATAGAGTAAAAAATAAATTTGATGATTTAATAACTAAGTACTTAATTTTAAAGGCAAAAAAAAAACATTTTTATGGCGTTAAGAGAAAGTATTAAAAATTCCTATTAAGCCGCGATTCTTCGACACTCTTTATTCATGACATTGTTTAGGAATGAAGATTTATATAATAACTTTGTAGTTTGTTAAAATACACCAGCATTTACATGCGCAAATGTTTTCTAGCATATAGTAAAACTAAAGGAGATAAAGTTTGTTTAACAGCTGGAAAGTGGAATGACAACAGAAGTATGAAAATGTTTTATAATATGTAGGTTGATATTTGTTTTACAATCGAAAAGTATTTTTAAATATTGTTACTGATTTTGTATAATTTGCTATTTTTAGTAGAATTGTATATAAATCTGTTTTATTTTCTCGTACAAGCGCAGGACGAAATTTAAGAGAGAGCTACGCCGGAAAAGCAAAAATACAAGAGTGCGTGCATTTAACACTTAATAAATAGATATCTCGTAATTGCGTTTGCTATCCAGAAAAATCGAGAAAATAGACTTTACCAGAATATTCTTGTGAATGATTAAAATGCTTATAAAAGCTGATTTAAAACATATCAGCTTAGTTGTAGTTGTATCAAGGGAACTTCTGTTGTTTACTTAGTGCTGTTAACTCTCTCTGCTTTGAATTGTGTTCTGTTTGACGTTTAAGTAGCTTAAAATATAACTACTATGAGATATTTTGATAGTGTACGATTATCTCTGAGGAAATATTTCAGCATTTTGTTTTATTTCTTGTGAAAAGAATAAGTTTTATTAACATTTTAACGACTTGTGCATTCAATCCATTACGAATCCGTACGCACGCAACAATATGTTTTACGACAAAGGTTTTTCAGAGTTTGTAGAGATATTAGGTATTTTTTGAAAGCAAGAGATTTGAAAAATAAGCAATGACCTCGCCGGGACTCGAATCTCGGACCTATCGAATACGCGCCGCGTGTGCTGACCGTTACACCACGAAGGCATGCTAAGAAGGCGGGAGAAATACCTTATATAATCTCACTTTTAAAGGGCGACTAGAGATTAGGGGACCCAATAGCCAAATCCTGGCTGCGGAGAATCATCACCCACCACCTTTTTTTAATTCGGGCGTCACCGAAGAGGCATTAGATTATTTTAAGCAGGAGACATGGAAAATAAGAAGTGTTCGAACCTCGAACCAGGACTCGGACCTCAGACCTTTCGAATACGCGCCGAATGTGCTGACCATTAGACCACACAAGCATGCTAAGAAGACGTGAATAAATGTTCAATGCTCTTGACGGGACTCTAACCCTGGACTTCTCGAATAGGCGTCGAGAGTGTTTCCAGTTATACCACGAAGACATGCGAAAAGGAGGGGGAAAATACCTTATAATTTAAATAACATTGCTTACATTGTGAATTTCTGTCATGCAGATACAAAAAAGCAATGATGTTTTGAGAAAATATTCTAAACTTCTGCACCCAAATTCTATTAATCATCGTACTTAAATGATTGGATTTGAGTGTTAAAATGTTGGAGCATCAGCTTTGTTAATTTTTAGACTTTTCGAATAATCCAAGAAGACATCTCCAAATTTAAAAGTAATAGTAATTTGACCTTAAACACTTTCTAGGCTGCAATAAATGCTTTTAAGCAGATATAAAAAATGCACTGATAAAACATTTTTTTCTCAGCTTAACATTTATTGAAATTCTTTGCTCTATTTTTTTTTTCAAGAGTGAATACTTGTTTAAGTGCTTTTTCGGCTGTAAAACAATTTTAGTGAGTAAGGAAAAAAAAAAAGGAATTTTCCCAGACGAACCAAAAAGAAAATTATCATCAAAAATACCGGGATTCTTCTTTAAAAGAAATGACAAGAAATGTTTTTTCGTCCAGCAGAATTTGCTGTGAAAAATTTGATTAAAAACATTAGAGTTGAAAAGCGTTTGATTCGACGTGCATCAATTTTCCTGAAATGCTTAACATAATTTTCTTATAACGAATACCTGAGAAGCTTTGTTTGAACTTCAATTTTTGTTTATAAATAACCCTTTATTACATTTTTATTGCTATGTAAACGTGTAGACATTATTAGATTTTACAGAGAACTGAATATGAAGAAATAAACTGTACCTCAACGGGATTTGCCCGCTTACACCCCGATAACAAGCATGGTCCCTAATAAACGATGATTCTAATAAAGTGAACTTGATACACCAGACTGTATTAAATAATAATAAATGCAATCAAAATTAATTAATTTATACACAAAGGTATTTGCATTTATGGTCGGTAGAATAATTATTTTATTTCTTGATAACATAATATTTTTTATGTAAAAAAAAATAGCTTTGAGGAAGGAACAGAAAAATATGGCGCTAAACGTGTCCCTTCGTTAATGAATTTCTACATTTTTAGATAAGATGACGTCGTACTTTAAAACCGGTGTGCATGGAAACTGTTGCATTCAACTATGATTAAAAAATATCTTGGATGATTTGATATGCGTAAAAATAAAGACTGTGCTATTTCTTCAAGCTCAGTTGTTTTAAATGCGTCATCATGCCTGTCCAATTAGCCACAAGCTGATAAAAGTACCGGATTCCTTCTCCTATACATTAAAATTATGACATATATTAGTGATTCTCAACCCTTTTCTGTCGCGGCACACGTTTAACTGTTTCAAAATGCGGTGGCACACAAAGAAAAAGACAAGTTTAAAAGTTGTTTATTTACCTATAATACACTGTGTAAAATGGTGTCCGCCGATAACATCGCGGCAAAAACACCGCGGAGGAAAACGTTGCGGAGAAAAGAACGCAAGGCGAAAACGTCGTGGTACAAAACATCGTGGGAGAAAATAAAGCAAAGAAAAAACATCGCAGTTCTAAAACATAGCGATGCAAAATATAGTCGTCGGAAATAAAGCGGTTCAAAAACTTCGCAGTTTGAAAACATTGCCGTCGAAAATATCGTGGTAAAAAGTAAAGTACCTACAAATCATCGCATGACGATAACATCGCAGACATGCGTTTTTCAGAATTTAATAATTGTAAAATTTAAAGATTTTTTAATAATTTTAAAAACTTGTATAATAATTTGTGATCGCAAGATAATTTTCACTTTCATATCTTTTCTTAACTAGTAAATATTTGCTGAAGATCTAAAGTGGAAACTTAAGCATAGAAAATTAACGCAACTTATAGCACTTAATTTTAAACTGAGATAGTTAACTAACAAAGTTCATTAAGAAATTATTTTTTAGTCCAAAGGGATTTAGTCCCGAAGGACTATTACTTTCGTTTTGCGATTTTGCGTCGGAAACACAAAAACGGCGTATCACTTTTCAAGTTGTTGCCACTAAATGTTATCGCTGTGCATTAAATTTTAAAAAGTGAAAAATCTGCATAAATGTATGCATGTTTCTCGCATTGTGATAAAACCTAGAGCCATCGAATTTTGAATGACGTAATCCTACTACGAATATGGGCATCTGGAAGCCCTAATTTTGAATTTGAAATTTGCTTTATGATCGATTTTATGTTTTGTAACATTTCAACGAATTTCTGATTAACAAACTAAATGATTTCAAAGCGAGCAATGGCAACACTGTACGGAAAGAGAAAACATTTTAATCTCCAGCGCACGAGACTTACGGAAATTCTAAAGATATGTTCATTTTAAAATGATTTTGCGATATTGATTTTGAACTGAATTTTATGGTTTGAGTACGTAGTACATGATATTTAATAAAAAAAGGTAGCACACGAAACGTTAAAAAAACGCGCCTTTGGACGTAATTGAAAATCTGAAATCTTTCAGATTTTTTTCATCAAGTTTTATTGGTAATTTTTCATGAAAAGTATAATCTAAAAAAGAATTGACAAAGAAAGATAAGTAACTGCATGAACGTATCTATAAAAAAATTGCTTAGTTCTTCACTTTTGTTAATCTGATACTCTTAGAGTGAAAATTATTTCTTGTTTTGTTCAACTTTCTTGTTTTTTAAAAATTTATTAGTTAATAAAAATATGAAAGTGAAAATTATCCTTCTTTCGATCCTTGCTCTCATAAACCTATATGCGAATTTCCATTAACAATTCTTAATGCCTGGAAAATGCATGTCTGCGATGTTATCGTCATGCGATGATTTGTGGGTACTTTATTTTTTACCACGATATTTTCGAAGACGGTGTTTTTAAACTGCGAAGTTTTTGAACCGCTTTATTTTCGACGACGACATTTTGTACAACGATGTTTTAGAACTACGGTGTTTTCTCTTTGCTTTATTTTCTCCCACGACGTTTTCGCCTTGCGTTGTTTTCTCCGCGACGTTTTCGTCCGCGATGTTTTTGCCGCGATGTTTTCGTCTGTAACCGTGTAAAATACTTTATGATAATAATTTTGAACGTAATGTAAAGTAATATGTACTATAAAAATAATAGTATGTTTATCGAGGGATTAATTACAAGTTAACAATAAGAATACTTTTAATGAGAAATTTGAGCTAGATGTTTTTTGATAATTTCATTTATATTTGGTCGTAAAAATGAAAATGCTACTCTCATATCGTCTACTACATTTAACAGGTTCGATCCTTTATTCGTTTTTATGTTGGGGACGGTGGACTTTAAAATAGCTAAAAATCAACCAAAATATTGAATTTGTTTTTTTTTACTCCATATATGTAACTACCATATATGTAACTACATCGTATGCAAAAAACCGAGTTCAAATATTCTAATTTTTAAAGAAGTTACAAGCGTTTAAAATGTGTAAACAACGTAAACTTTGCCCTTTGAAATTTGAAGAAAATTTTGAAAAATGCATATTTACATACTCAATATGTATATAATAAATATCGTTTCCTTCTAAATATTAGATAAATAAATCCAAGCCAGCATATATTCTGAGTAAAAGTTTGCAAATCGTTGCCTGTTGGTTTTCGGCGATTCTTTTTTGACGCCAAGATCGGCGCCAACAAGGCACGATTTCAAGATGGCCAGTCCGCAAAACCAAAATAACAAGTCAAAGAATTGCACAAACTCGGTGTCCATGTATACGCGGTTCTAGTTTCACTTAAAAACATCATAGAATTGCACAAACTTTCGTAATTGCGCACTGCCTTTGTCCATGTACACATCGATCTATTTTCACTTAAAAAATTAGGAGAATGATGACGTCATATAAGCTGCTCATCGCCAAAATGTAAAGCAAAGGTACTCATCGCCAAAATTGAACAAAATTTGTTGCTGATCGAAGGGGTCGGTATTCTCTATAGAGCGACATTCTTATACGATAATATTCTTTTTGCTGAATGATTAGAAGGTTCAAGATGTACACACAGAAACGTGATTGATAAGGGTTGACTTTGTCATGTTTGCACCCTCCTTGATTAGGCAACATAAGATAATCAGTTCTTTTTGTGAATGGATTTTTTAATCTACGGTTTTGCTCCTTTATTTTTTACAAATTTTCTTTTTTATTTACTTTGTTTGTTTCCTCAGGTTTTTACACTTGCTTCATATTCCGAAGTCTATGTAACTGTTGACTTTACATATGCATGTTTTCGATGACGCAAAAATCTCCTGTAGCTTTAAACTGCTTTCTTTAAATTGTTTCAATTCACATTCAGATACATCAAAATTCAGTATTTTGGCCTTATAGTGCGTTTTGTGTGCTTTAATTGCTTCTTTCGCTTCAGCTTTTAATTACATGTACTTATAAATAATTTGTTTTCTTTCGCTCTGTATATGACACATGCGTATACACAAAGTTCATTAAATCGAATGAGAAATTAAGAGAAATAATTATTCTAACGAGAAGAATAAGTTGTGAATGCTTCATCTTTTTCTAATATGTGCAATTTTACTGTAAGATACATATGCAGTTTTATAAATTTAATTCAATATTTCTTTAGTTACTTTGCTTCGGCACTATCACGTTTTAAGGAATTTCAGGAATTAAACAAATACGGAGTTCTAAGTTTACTGAAGATTCGTAATGAATTTCAGTGAAATATCTGAATAAATATTTTATATGGTATTTTCTCCCTCCTTTCCGCATGCCTTCGGGGTGTAATAGGAAGCACACTCGACGCTTATTCGAAAGGTCCAGGTTTCGAGCCCCGGTGAGGGCACTACACATTTTCACGAGCCCAACATAATGACTCTACAAGTGGCGTCTGAACTGAAAGGGTGGTGAACGATAATTCGTCACCACCAGGAATTGGGATTTTGGAACTGGGCCCCCCTAATCCTCAGTTGCCTTTTAAAAGGCGATGTATATAAGGTATGTTCTACTTCTTTCCGCATACATTCGTAGTAAGTGTAAGCATACTCAACGTGTGTTTGAGAGGTCCAGAGTTTGAGTCTGGGTGAGGGCACTGCACGTTTTTTACGTCTCATGCTTCGAAAAAATTTAATGACTCTACAGTTTAATCATTTTGTTAAAGACAGGTAAAATTGACAAAGACGGAATAAAAGTTCGAGCAATATTACCCGTTTGAAACTTGAATACGTTTAGCTCCACAGTGAAAAACAAGGATATGCTGTTTGCGTTTCAGAGTGTATTGAAATTTTGATTTGAGGTAAACATCAGATTAAGCTCAGAATTTACCATTTGTTAGAAAATATTTATTTCTTTTGAACCTCCAACACTCCATTGTTGTTGTTATATATGGCTTTATTGGAAAGATCAATCCAAACATATAAAACAGCTCAAGCATCACACAATAACAATGATGTATAACAAAAAAGAACAAATATTTAAAGTAAGAACCAGAACAAATGAATATGGGGCCAAAAGTGAAAAGTTTAAAATTTAAACAGCAAGGAAAGGAATATAACAGATGTAATCTCTACAAGAAATTCACGAACGCTTCTGGCATTCCAGTACAGTTTATTTATCGCACCACGTTTCTGAAACTCTTGATCTAGCTCTGGGCATAAAAGCAGATGCTCTGCATTCATGATGCTCGAACTTCAAATTTGGCAAGGATGCCAATTTTTATAAGATGACGTGCCATGCAATTGTGGCCTGTTTGCAGTCTGCAGTTTGCTACAGCCTTTTTTCGGTGTTTTTGACAAAACGCTTTCTAAGTGTCTTGAAGGTTAGCCTAGAATTTGTCTCTTGATTTTTGCTGCCTTGTCAGATTTAAGAATATCCATTATTTTCTCAAACATATGTTGCTTAAGTGACTCTGCAGGGTGTGGTTTGCAGTGTGGAGTGGTTCAAGCGTTCCTCTCTTGGCTAGTGAGTCTGCCTTTTCGTTACCATCGACACCTACATGTGAAGGGATCCATTGAAAACGATTGTTTTGCTGTAGTTATAAAGAACGTTTAAGGTTTGTTGAATTTCTGAGATAATCTGAGTATCCGTGTCATGATTTACTACTACAGCCTCAATGGCTGTTTTTAAACTCCCAAAGTAAAATGCAATAAAAATAATGAATTAGAAAATGATGCAAGAAGCATTAGGAATTTAATAAAATGAATAGCATAACAATCATGAAAATTTTAAGTGCACTTTTGCAACATTCTTCCTCGTTGCATATATAATAAGAGAATTTAACTGAATATTTCAGGAGAGAATGTTGTGCGCTTATTAAGTTACACTTTCTATGTGACTTAAAGCGCTATGCGAAAGACATATGTGTATGCAAAATGCGTGTGTTACTAAAAAATCTGATGTGTGCACCCCATGACTTTCCTGTATGGAATAGTAAATTACACGCGCTTTTCTTGCCATTTCATTTAAACTTATTGGATTCAGTTAAATTTATTCCGTCGATAGCGCATAAACCACAATACAATAAACGAACTATTTAAAATTCACTACATTTGTTTACAATAGCAACACTCTGGCGCTAGGTTCACTTAACAGCGTTACATCTCATTCACTTTATAACTCAAAAGGCACAAAAGTTATGTATCTCGTATGAAGAATTATCTAATCGTTGCCAGATGTTCAATTCAAATACTATAAGAAATCTAAAACGATGTATAAAAGAAATTAAAAAAAATGTTCCTGAAAAAAAAAAAGACAGTTTTTCACAGATGAATCAATACTTCTCATTCATCAGTTCTTCTTCGCGACAATACATAAAAACATAAAATACATAAAAACTCAAAATATCTATATTAAAAATTACGAAGTAAATCTTAAACACTCATTTCTTGGAATAAATTCCAGAAGGGATAAAGCATGATTTAACTCGGAATAGTAAAAGGCGGCGTTAACTTTGTTGCTGCGATGCTTAATTTCTCTAGATTGGCAGCAAATCTACTATTCTTTTAAGTTTCAAATGTAAACAAATATAGCTGTCATGGAAAAAATGATTAGGCTTAGCCGTACTTTTTTGAACAACTTTTAAATTGTCGATAATTCCACAAATCTTGCATGCAGATTTACTAAAGTCCGTATCCGAAGGTAAGAACAACACAATTCAATAATTTTTAAAGCAAAAAAATGCACAATTTAACAACATATAATATTAAAAACTGAGCTCACTCAGCCGAGTAACAGAGTGGATATATATATACATATGCATACGTTTATATACTTTTGGTGCAGTCGACTGCAACCAAAATAGAAGGTGCACATCTACATGTTATAGTAGTCGTATATACAAAATTGCAACGTTCTGAGTCTACTCGTTTTTGAGTTGTGCGAGATACATACATACATACATACGTACGTACGTAAATACGCAGAGACGCGAAGAAAAAATCTCTTCAGAATCCATTTTAAATCAGTTTTATAATATATTTTTTTGGGAAAAAGAGCCCTTTATTCTGTTCTTACGGACGAATATCACTCAAAAACATGGTTAAACTGCATTCGATAGCGGTCAAAATGGATATTTTCGTTGAAATATGATACCCGAAATTTTTCGGGATTACAGTACTTCCTTTTTACTTCATACAAAGAAGTAAAAGTATTAAGAATTCAACAACTTGAATTGCAAGATCACTAAAATTTTAACTGTACTTTTGCAACATACTTCTTAGTTGCATGGATAATTAGAGAATTTAATTCAATATTTTGGGAAAGAATGTTGTATCCTTATTAAGTTACACTTCTTACCTGACTTAAAGCAGTATGGGAAAGAAATATGAGTGTGCAATATGCATGTGTTATTAAAAAATCTGATGTTAAACAATAAGAGGTGAACGAACTTTTTAAAGAAAGAGAGGACCTAAAAAAGAAAATGAGAAAGATCTAATAGAGAGCTGAGAATGAAAAAAGAGGGGATTAACAAAAATAAGGGAATAGAAATAATTACATTAATTTAAGGGAGGAAAACTGAGTGGCCTATTGTGACAAAGTATAAAGAAGGACAGCAATTAAAATAGTATGTTTAGTTACAAAAAACACGGAAGTCCTAGTTAACTATCGCGAAGGCATAAAAGTGCACAATTTAAAACTCACTTTTTTGACACGTAATGCTGCTAAACCGAAAAATTGAAGTACACGAATAGTGGCAGAAAAAACCTTTTCGCAGAGTTTTATTTAATTTGTTTTTTTCCTATTTGCTTTAAATTGTGAAATAAATATTCGAGTCCCTTCTAATCACTTCCTTTCCCGAAAAATACGTGCATTTCTGCTATCACAACGCGGTATTTTGAAAGAATTTTGTCAAAATTCTATATAGACATTTTTTATTGGCTTTATAACTTATCTCTATTTAATGGTTTGGTTCATTATGGTAGAGCATACTAGGGCTATCAGCGTAAGGGGATGGATGCTTTCGTGGAGGACGTTCTCAGGCGAACTGGCTCGTATAGACGTTACATATGGGAGAAAACCACGAAAACGCATAGACAGCTAGTCCATTCGCATGTATTCGAACCCAGCTCCGGAACTACAAGTGGTCAGCGATTTTACCGCTCGCCCGCTGGTGGGCCTGTTATTTAATAATCAATCTAATTATAACAGAATTTCGAACTTTATTATATTAAAGACACAAAAATAATCTTTTAGAGAACGTTTTCGGTATTTCTAAAGTGGTTTACAAAAGTTTTACGTTTATTTGCATTCTTTTTTCAAGTTTATTAGTCCAAAGGGACTTTGTCCCTGAAGGACTATTATTTTCGTTTTGCGATTTTGCCTGAATATCCTTTTCACTTTTCAAACTGTTGCCACCAAATAGTATCGCCTGAATTATATTTGAAGGAATTAAATAATGAAGAATCTTCATAATTGTATGTATATTTCTCTCGTTGTGATAAAACAACGGTATCTACAGCCATCCAATTTTGAATGAAGTGACCCTACTGAAAATATGGACATCTGGAAGCTAAAATTTGAAATTTGGAATTTGCTTTATTATCGATTTCATATTTTGTAAAACTTTAACGAATTTTTGATGAACAAACTCGAGGGTTTCAAAGCGAGCCATAGCAACATTGTACAGAAAAAAACATTTATATTACCAGCGCGTGAGACTGTGTATGGGAAATTCTAAAGATAGGCTCAGTTTAAAATTGTTTTGAGATATTGCTGTTGAACTGAATTTTATGGCTTAGGTGCGAAGAACATGATATTTAATACATAAATGTAACACACAAAATGTTAAAAAAACTCCCCTTTGGGCGTAATGTGAAATCTGAAAGCTTTCAGATATTTTTTCATTACTATTTTTATTAATTTATTTTTTTTTATTTCCTTTCTCATAGTCTTCCATAGGGCTCCGGCACTTCTGATTTTACAGATTAAGCCCTGAGGTTGAGTTTTCTAATTAACGAAGAGGTCCTACCCTTTTGCCAAAACCTAATTCTCCAAGAAGGGCAATGAATTTATGAAAGTTGTTTGAGAATGGATAAATTTTTCGTTTCTGAAAGTACTTGAAGTCATCAGCCTCTTTATGCTGTCGCATCACTAATTTGATATTGTTGGTTTGAACTACTCTCACTTTACAATACTGAGGAGAAGGGGAACCATTTTTTTATATTACCAATTTAAGTTACATCAGGATCAACATAATGAAGTACTAAAATAAACAGCTCAAATACAACCAGCGCTAGTTATGTTCCTTGAAAAAGAGCACCTACATATTTTTTGGAACAATGTAACTAAACATGGGAGGACAGCTAGAATTAATATTGACAGCTGATTGTGGATAGAAAGTGTTGAATCATGTCTTTTTTTTCATACCTTCTCTTCTTTTTAAAATTTCCTTCCGTATTTTCGTACTGCTTCTGGCATTCTGTCTATCCTCATTAGTGACACTTTTACCATTTTAATTTTCTTCATTGATGTACCAGAAAAACAATGATCTTTGTTTCTATCATTCCCTGAAATAGTACATTATGTTATATATTCAGGGTTTAAATTCACTCGAAACTCTAAATAAGATGAAATCCATTATTTTATTTTATTATTTAACTATTTGCCATTAATTCAAAAATCAATTCAACTTATAATTATCTCTTTACATTTAATTTAATTAATTATTTTAGTAGTTATATTATTGATTTATTTTTATTCCTCTTTCTTGATGGCCTTGCATAAAGCTTTGGCTTTTCTAATTTTAGATGTTAAGTTCCATAGTTCGACCGTCTCAAACGCAACCCTGGCTGGCATTCAGCCAAAACACATAGACTCGTCCAAAAGGGGCGTTATTACCTACTGCGAGGTGAAAGTCTTCTTTTCTCCGCAAAGACAGAATGGAGGGGGAAAAAGACTCTATTCATCCACCCTATTTTGAGAATAATTCGGTCCGAATGGGGCATGCGTGTTTGCGCTCATGGTCGCGGATGAGGCGGTCGAACTATAACTAGACCAATTTCATGTACTGGCGAAATGGAAATGGTTACCGCTTCTTTTATGGGAAATGTCTGTTACTGGTTATTAAGCTTTCAGAGAACGTTTTTCGGTATCTCTAAAGTGGTTTACAAAAATTTCACGTTTATTTGTATTTTTTTTTCAAGTTTATTACTCCAAAGGGGCTTTGTGCCTGAAGGACTACTATTTTCGTTTTTGCGATTTTGCGTCGAATCATTCTGAATATCCCTTTCACTTTTCAAATTGCTGCCACCAAATAGGATCGTATTATATTTGAAGGAATTAAATAATGAAGAATCTGCATAAATGTATGTATGTTTCTCTCATTGTGGTAAAACAACAGTATCTAGAGCCATCCGCTTTTGAATGACGTAACCCTTCTGCGAATATGGGAATCTTCTGCGAATCTGGACGCCCAAATTTGGAATTTGTTTTATTATCGATTTCATATTTTGTAAAACTTTAACGAATTTTTGATTAACAAACTCAAGGATTTGAAAGCGAGCAACGGCAACGCTGAACAGAATTTTTTTTTCTCCAGCGCGCAAGACTGTGTATAGGAAATTCTAAAGATATGCTCTCACTACGCTCAGGATCTCTTTACGGGTAAATGCTGGGTCATTTTGCGTGTCAATTGCTAGTGACAAGTTGTGTATTGCAGCGCGTGCAGGGGTGTCGTTCGAAGGATAATCGGTTGTGAAGACTGTATTTAAGATTTCGTCTAGCATGTTCCCTGTAAGGTTGTTTCAGATGTCTGGGGTTGGTAGTAGATGGAAGTTTGTTGGCTTGAGGAGCCTTCTTGTCGCTATTTCATGCTGTATGCCATACGTGACTAAGTTGTTGGTGCAGAATTCCCTCCATGTGGTTATTTTTGCCTCGGGAATCATGCGCTTGTACTTTGTCCTTTCCCTTTGAAAGATGGGGAGGGTTTGAGTGGGCATGAAATTCCTTCGCTCTTGCTTTAGTCTGCGTCGCAGAGCCCGACACTTCTTCTGCTGTATTCATAGTGAGCTCTTCCACCAGTTAAGGGATGTTATTCGCTTGGCAGTTCTTACAGGTAGGTGCTGGGTACGTATTTCTTGGATTGTTTGCATTATTCGCTGGACCAGTGATTGTAGTTCTTCTGTAGCCTGTGCTTGTTGCAGCTGTTCTTGGAATAAGGAGAACTTAGGCCTGATCTCATGTGCAAATGAGTTGATCTTTCGGCCTGGTAAGTTACACCTCCTGATAATCGTAGTTGAGGTCTTACTGGCAAGGTCGAATCTGATGTAATTGTGATCAGATAGCGGTGATCCTTCCACAACCTGCCAGTCTTGTATCAATGATGCTGCCTGTAGGGTGGATACCGTCAGGTCAGGCCAGCCTTTCGTGAAGACTCTGTCAAATGTTGGAGGGACGTTTGCCTGATTGTGAACGACCAGATTCTGGCTAGCCAGAAAGTCTTCAAGATGGTGGCCTTTCGCGTCCGTAACGGTATAGCCCCAGCTAGTGCTATGCGCGTTGAAGTCGCCGGCTATCAGTACATTGGCTGTTTTGAAATCTCCTAAGAGTTGCTGTATTGAATTGCTCGCGTTTTCTGCATCTTCCATTGGAGGTGAATACAGTGAAACCATCACTATGGTAAGGCCTTGTGTATGGTAAAGCCTTACTATGGTAAGGCTCTTCATGTGATCTCGGGAAAAGAAGTCCATGCATGATAGGCCCGGTGATCTGGCAGGTTAGTGAACCGGGCTACCGCAACCTATCCATCGCTGTCCAAAGGATAAGGTCGAGGTGCTGGCGGACGTGAGTCGTGTTTCAGAAAACGTAAGGAATTCCACGCAACACTGCTTTCAAGCCTGCCAGATGACTTCTGGTCGTAATTTCTCTTTTCATTTCCTCTTGCCCTGCTTCAATCTTTTCTTGAACTGTCTTCATTTCATCTTTAACAGATTCCTGAACAGCCTTCATTTCATTTTTAACAGATCCTTGACCAGCTTCCATCCTTTCTTGAGCCTCTTTCATCTCTTCTTGGCCCGCTTTCATTTCTTCTTTAAATGCAGACACGAGCTGTCTCAGTTGTTCTTCCGTCGCTGTAGTGAATGATATTAAAATACCCCACTCCTGACACCAGAAAGTGTTGCGTGCGTACGGGTTCGTAATGGGTTCAATGCACAAGTCGATAAAAATGTTAAGAAAAGTTATTCTTTTCACAAGAAATTAAACAAAACGCTGAAATATTTCTTCAGAGACATTCGTACAATACCACAACATCTCAAACCTTAAACAGAACTCAATTCAAAACAGAGAAAGTTAATCCAATCTCACAGCGACTCCGCTGCAATCAATAACTGCGCTAAGTAAACAATTCAGAACGCTTAAAACAACAGCAGTTGAGCTGAGGTGTTTTAATTCGGCTTTTATAAACTTTTTAATTATTCACGAGAACATTCTGGTAAAATCTATTCGCACGATTTTTTGGATGGCAACAGGCAATGACGAGATATTTATTTATTAAACATTAGATGCACGCGCTTTTGTATTTTTACTTTTTCGGTAGCTTTCGCTTCAAATTCGTCTGCATTTCACGGGAAAATAAAGCAATTTTAATTGCAGTTCTAAATAAATTGCTCAATAAATACAAAATCCGTAACAATATGTTGCATATATCAACTATGATTTTATTCAGAAATGTTTAATATCGAACCGAAATAGGTTCCTTATACTTATCCCAATGAATAGTTACAAATCATTCCTTTATAAAATAATCAGTATAGGTCAATGAAAAAGCACTCGAAGCCCTAAGTTAAAAGAAGCTACATTCCATCTTCTAAACAAAGCGGCGGAAATGAAGAAGCTTTTTGATCTTGTTACGAAACAAAAACAGCATACTCATAGTTTATTTCAAATTGGATGTCTTGTTAGAAATTTAAATTTGAAGATCGCAAGCCCTTTTTTGACCAGATTACATAAAGAATTTGTCTAGAGATATTTGTAAATTTCATTGCATTAAACAAGAATCATTCTTGGAAAATAATACATGCGTGCACCGCGTAATACTTATAAACGTGTGTATATATATATATATATATTCTTCTTCGTTTTTCCAAGAATAACTCATGTTAAGCACGATTAAATATGTCTCTCGCTTCTAATTTATTTTGAGAGAACTGTTGAAAAAATATAGTTTTATCTTCATAGAATAAAAAACACATTCGACATGTATTTTTAACAATTTCGATATTGAATGTTTGAATATTTTGACTTGTGTTAGAAATTACAATAATAGAAATTAAAGTTAATGGAAAAAAGGCTCAAAACTAATAATGACTGAAATGTAAAAGAATGCCGCCCAACCGTTATAGTGGTTAGCGTCGCTGACTGCCGTGCCGAAGGGCTCGGGTTCGAATCCCGGAGAAGGCATGCATGTTTGTAAATGTATAGTGTCGTGCGGCATGTCGGTACTTTAAATATGCGGTGAGCCGGAAGTCCTCTCATGTGGTTTGGTGGTAGGGGAGAGAGGTGAGAGATCTCAGACTCGTCCCCCCCGGGGTGCTCTCCATGGCGGAATTGGGGGGGGGCGGAACTGAGCCAAATCGCACTGTCATCTGTTAGGTGCTCAAGGCTGTTGCCAACGATAGGCGTAATCTAGTGCTTCTTGACACGAGAAATTTCGTGGGCTTGGGCTGACCCTGTCAGACAAGTGAGCATGAGTAACAATATAAAAGAATAATTCTTTACTACTTAACATCTTAATTAATATTAGTTTATTTTAAAGCCATATATTAACGGAAATATTAAACTGGGAATGCAGAATTGATATTTGTTTCTATTCTTTTTACATAGTTTAATTTTATTTTATAAGGAAAAGATTTCGAATGCTAAATTAAAACAAGTCATTCTGTACCTTTTACATTATAAAATTTATAACTCATTTAAAGTTTTATTTCATGTTGATAAAAGGTTCGTTAAATTACAAGTGTTCTAAGTGTTTTTCCAATAACTCAATTACGAGTTATCATGAAATACGAAATAGATAATTTTTATTACCTATTTCATAGTTCGTAAAACGTTAACGAATTTTTCCTTAAGAAATTCAGCCATTCCAAGGCGAGCCATGGCAAAACTGTACATAAAAAAAACATTTTAATCTTAGCGCGCGAGACTGTGCATCGGGAATTTTAAAGATACGCTTTTGTAAAATTATTTTGTGATATTGGCGTTGAATTGAATTTTACGGTTCAAGTACGGAGAACATGATATTTAGTAAATAAAGGTAACGCACAAAACGTTCAAAAAACGCCCCTTTCGGCGTAATATAAAATCTGAAAAGCTTTCGGATTTTCAGTCCAAAGGGGCTTTGTGAATCTGAAGGACTAAGTGTTTTCGTTTTGCGATTTTGCGTCGGAAACATTCAAAGTCTGAATCACTTTTCAAACTGTTGCCACCAAATCTTACAGAGCTTTATTAAAGAAATTAAATAATGAAGAATCTGCATAAAAACCACGGTACCTAGAACCATCCAGTTTTGAATAACGTACGTTTCCACCCGAGTATGCGAATCTGGAAGCCCAAATTTGGAATTTGCTTTATTATCTATTTCCTATTTTGTAAAACTTTAACGAATTTTTGATGAAAGAACTCAAACGATTTAAAAGCGAACAATGGCAACACTCTACGGGAAAAAAACCTTTTTATCTAAAGCACGCGGAACTGTGTGTCGGAAATTCTAAAGATATACTCATTTTAAAATTATTTTGCGGTATTGCTGTTGAACGGAATTTTATTGTGGGGAAGAACATGATATTTAATAAATAAAGGTAACACACAAAACTTCAAAAAACGCCCCTTTGGACGTAATTTAGAACCGAAAACCTTTCGGATTTTTTAATTATTTAAAATTTTTTTTCGTTATTTTAATTTAATAGTTAAT
The DNA here is from genome assembly GCA_000611955.2 of Stegodyphus mimosarum. Taxonomy (NCBI): domain Eukaryota; kingdom Metazoa; phylum Arthropoda; class Arachnida; order Araneae; family Eresidae; genus Stegodyphus; species Stegodyphus mimosarum. The sequence goes on from KK120825.1 coordinate 220,377, forward strand.
TTGCTTTAAAAATGCTCTACTTTTCAGTCATTTGAGAAATTAGCATTATAGCTGCAAAAGGGGAAGGGGCTACACTTGAAGAACTTGGGCTTAAAAGAACTAAGTGTGTCTAAGCTGCGCCTTTGGTTTCGATTTGCAATTAAGTTTAGAACACATAAACTATAAGGGCCTTCAAATGGTGGCTCGCATTGCGGCATCCGGCTCTCGAAGAAATTTTGCACAGCCAGCGATGCATTTCAATTAGCCGAGGTTGCGTGCACGCCTACCATTGAAGGAAAAATACATAGAACGAATAGACTGAAGCTTTGTAATTAAACGCCTTTTTTGCTAAGCTACTTGAGTGGGTGGAAAAACTTCCCACATCTGTAAAATCCATAAATTTAGTTCACTAGCCGACAACTACGTGCTGTTCCTGCTGGCTCTCATTTTTCTAATCTTCTGGGACGTTTGATACGTGCTTCCTTCGAGTCTGAAGGCAGAGCTGTGCAGTTCTTATTGCTGTATAGATGAAGACAAACTAATATATTGTTTATAAAGGCTGTATATTTGTGCCTGCCATTAGATCGATTACATTATATAAATATATACCGTTTTAAAAGAGTGTACATGGTTAACATAATTAGCATTTCTTGCTGACTTAAGTAGCTATTTGAATGTTCTCAAAGAAATATGTCAAGAAAAGAATAAATTTACCACTGATATGTGTGCTCTTTGAAATTAAATTACAGGTACACTGCGAAAAAAAAATGGGACGTTGCATATCACCCGTTATTACTGCGCCAATTAACAAAATTCAAATTACGTTTTTGATGTCTCGAAATCGTGACGTAGGATAATTATTATATATATATAGAGAGAGACAGAGAGCATCATTTTAACATAGGTATTTTGACACAAAATCGGATTTTGTCTGTAATGACATGCCAATTTGTTTCCATATTTCAATTTTACGACTCAAATTATGCCTAAATATTAACTTTTGTAAAATTTGCTGCGAAATTTACGGAGAAATTAAAAAAAATTATCTTGGTTTATTATTAGTCCAAAGGGATTTAGTCCCGAAGGACTATTACTTTCGTTTTGCGATTTTGCGTCGGAAACACAAAAACGGCGTATCACTTTTCAAATTGTTGCCACTAAATGTTATCGCTCTGCATTAAATTTTAAAAAATAAAAAATCTGCATAAATGTATGCATGCTTTTTTTTTTCTTTTTTTGACGTAGCTTTCTCTTCAGAAATCGTCTGCGTGCGTTGCACGGGAAAATAAAAAGGAATTTTAATTACAGTTCTAAATAAATAGCCAAATAAATGTGAAATTCGTAACAATATTCTCTAAAACTTTAACGAATTTTTCATTAACAAACTCAAAGATTTCAAAGCCAGCAATACCAACGTTGTACAGAAAAACATTTTTATCTCCAGCGCGTGAGAGCGTGTACCGAAATTTCTAAAGATATGCTCAATTTAAAATTATTTTGCGATATTGCCGTTGAACTGAATTTTATGGTTTAAGTGCGAAGAACATGGTATTTAACAAATAAAGGTAACACACAAAATGTTAAATAAACGTCCCTTTGGACGTAATTTAAAATCTGAAACATTTCAGATTTTTTTTGTTGTTTTTTTTTTCAGTTTTTGCCCAAAGCAGTTGATATGACGTACTTCTTAATTTACAACAACCTCTTTCCTTTTCTTTTTACTTCCTTGTACGAAGTTAAAAGGAAGTATTGTGATCGCAAAAATTTCAGGTATCTTATTTCAACGAAAATATCCATTTTGACCGCTATCGAATGAAATTTAACGATATTTTTGAGTGCTATTCGTACGTAAGAAACAAAACAAAGGACTCTTTTTTTTCCAAAAAAGTTATAAACCTGATTTAAAATGGATTCTGAAGAGATTTTTCCGTGGCGTCTGTACGGACGTACATATGTACGTACGTATGAATGTATGTATCTCGCATAACTCAAAAACGAGTTGCCTCAGAACGTTAGAATATTTGAGCGTAGGAACAGAATAAAGAAGTCTTTTTTCCACCAAAATTTATAAACTTGATTTAAAATGGATTGTGAAGAGATTTCTTAGTGACGTCTGTGCGTACGTACGTACGTATGTATGGATGCACCTCGTATAATTTAAAAAGGAACCTTGAAGGACTGCTGTAATATTGGATGTGCGCCTCCTATTTTGGCTGTAATCGGCCTCACCAAAAGTATATGACTATATGTGTATATATATGAATTTCCGTTTCGCCTTTCATTTTTCTTTCCCAACTTAGTTTTTATTAGTTGCGTTTGTTTTGAACTATAATTTTAAAGGTTTTATGAAATTTCATTTTATCTCGAGCTACATCTACATGTCATGTAGATGAAATCAAAGTGTTTATACCGACTCTGTTACTAGGCTCAGTGAGTTCAGTTTGTTTATTGTTATATATTGGTAAATTGTGCATTTTTTGCTTTAAAAATTATTTTATTATGTTGTTCTTATCTTCCGGTTAAGGCTTTTATGCCTTTAGTAAATCTGCATGCAAGATTTGTAGAATTATCAACCATTTAAAAGTTCCTTAACTGCGGCAAAGCCTAATAATTTTTCCCATGCCAGCCATATTTGTTTACATTTGAAACTTAGCATAGTAATGGATTTGTGGCCGATCAAGAGAAAATAAGCTTCGCAACAACAAAGATAACGCCTTCTTTTATTATTGCGAATTAAATCACGCTTAATCCATTCTGGAACTTATTCGAAGAAATAAGTGTTTAAGATTTACTTCGCAATTTTTAATATCGATATTTTGAGTTTTTATGTATTTTTGACTTTTCGTGAAGCGAGATCTGAATTAATTGAATCAGAAATACTGAATCGTCTGTGGAAAACTAGTTCTTTCTTTTTTTTGTTTGTTTAATTTCTTTTATGTATCTTTTAGATTTTTCATGGTATTTGAGTAGAAGACGTGGCAAGGATTAGGTAATTCTTCAGATGATATATATATATAATTTTTGTGCATTCTGTGTTATAAAATGAATGAGATGTAACGCTGTAAAGCAACCTATCGTCAGATTGTCGCTATGGTAAACAAATATAGTGATTTTTAAAGTGTGCATTTATTCTATTGTGGCTTATGCACTGTCGATGGAGTAGATTTAATTGAATCTAATACTTTTAAATGAAATGCAAAATGAGTATAATTTAATATTCCGTACAAGGAAGTCATGTGGTGTACACATCAGATTTATTTCATTGCGGATGAGCGGAAGAAAAGTCATCATTCATGGTTTCAAATGATTTTAACAAAATGCGTAAACCGGATTCGGCTTTATCATCGTTCAAAAACAAGATGCCGAATTTCAAAACTCTCCGATATGTAAATTCATATATACCTTAGAAAGCTTTAAATAAAAAACTGTAATTGTTTGCAGGTGTGCCTAGAAATACATCTTCTTTAAGACGATCTTAAAAATTTTATATTTTATACCACAAAAATGTTTTCGAAAAATTTACAAAAATATTTAAAAGTAAGAATTTTAAAAACAAATTAAAAAAAATATGAGAAATATATTTGATATGAAGCCTAAATTTCTAATTCTGGAATAAGGAATCAAGTAAATTTAATAAAAAAAGGGAGATTAATAAATATGTATCCCATTCAATTAATATTGACGAGCTAAAATTTCCAGAGCTAATTTGTTAAAAACAGGCTGGTGCAATTTTTACAAAACTTGGCTGTTTTGTATAATTTGAGTCGTAAAATGGAAAAACGGAAAAAAAATCGGCATGTCATTTTAAAAAAAGTCCGATTTTGTGGTAAAATAACTATATTAGAATGATGCTATATATAAATCTAATATATAGCTTAAGTCGCTCTTTCGAGACATGAAAAACGCAAGTTGAATTTCGTCAATGGACCCAGTAGAATGGGAGATATAGAACTGTCTCATTTGTTTCTTCGCAGTATACTAGAAACACAACTTTTATAAAAGATTTTAGTAAATTTTCTACGCTACGTCTTAAACCTACTGTATTATGTCAAATGAAAAGTTCAAAAAATAAGGAAGAAAAACAGCGTTATTACGTAAATAGTTTGAGGAATTATTTAAAAAAAATTAAGGATCTGGAGTCGAATCTTACAATTTTCGCTTATCTGTAGAAAAGAAAGAACATAAATAACGCACCCGAAAATCTACAGATGAAGTTATTGACTTACAGTGCGATGTAAATCATATCCAAAATGTGTAAAATACAGATTTCAGTAAATTTTATTTGCTCTTTTCAAAAGATTTTTACGCCGAAGAAATGGTTCCGGTTCAGCGCTGAACACCTAGAATCTGTGAACATTGGTTTTTAGTAACTTTTATCCAAACTTTATCAGAATCGAAAATGGTGGTGGCAGTAGGAGTAGGAGTAGGTGTAGGTGTAGTAGTAGGAGTAGGTGTAGGTGTAGTAGTAGGAGTAGGTGTAGGGGTAGTAGTAGTAAGTGTAGGTGTAATAGGAGTAGAAGTAGGTGTAAGTGTACTGATTAGTAGTAATAGTAGTTGTTGTAGTAGCAGTAGTAGAAATAGTAGAAGATGCTGTTGTTGTTGCAAGAAAATTAAGCAGATTTTAGATCGACTGTAAAGCCGGAGCGACATTAAAAGAGCTGGTCTCATTTGAAGGTCATCAAAGGACTAGCTGGGAAAAGGAAATTCCTGTACGCTTTATAGAGTCTGGTTTTTTTTAAGTAACATAAAATAACGATCTGTAAAAGATTGTCTGAGGAATTATCCTCAGGTCTTACGTACAGCAGAAAGTTAGAAGAAAGGACTAAAGATTTGTTCACTGAATGTAATTTCACAGATGGACGTAGACAAAGCCAACATTTCTGGCTTAACTCAGAACAGATAGCGATGAACTTAATATAAAATGTAGTAAGTTTAGTCTCACAGGATAATTTAACGCGTAGGCTGACTGTGACTAGTAGAAGTCGGCGAAAGCAAACTTAATGGCTAGAAGCGCCTCAGAAATCTAATTGCTAAGAACTCAATATAGCAACGTGGCTTTCAAACAGGCATAACACGCTCTAGAATAATTGTTCTAAACCTTCCGTTAAATACTACTTCTTTCTCTCTCGTCTAGCTTATTATTACAAGCACGCTAGCTTATTAACATTCTGGCAAGAAAGCATGGACGTAAACGAGACAGAATGAAAGTTGCTGTAACTAAAAATTAACTGTTAGTTAAATTAATTAAATCTCCACATTTTTGAAAAGCGTTGCACAATGAACTATCCATTTACAAAGTAAGCCTAGGCTCTGCAACTTTAGAAAGGTAGTATATAAGGATTTTAAATGACAACTAGTGCCACACATCTGGAGTACATTACGCCAGTCTACACCTACTTTGTCACTGTTTAGTCTTTCCTTACGTTTCTATTTTAGTTTTGTGTATTGGGAAACAAACCGAAAAAAATCTGATCTGTACACTACAGGACTTCCATGTACGGAATATTAAACTAAACGGATTTTGCATTTCATTTAAACTTATTGGATTAAATTAAATCTACTTCATCGATAGCGCATAAACCATAACAGAATAAATGCACTCTTTAAAATTCACTATTTTGTTTACCATAGCGACATTCCGGTGATAGATTCACTTAGCAGCTTTACATCTTATTCATTTTATAACTCAGAATGCACAAATTTATGTATATCATCTGAAGAATTATCTAATCTTTGCCACATGTTCTATTCAAATACTATGATATATCTAAAACGATGTAGAAAGAAAATTAACAAACAAATAAAAAAAATCATTTTTTCACGAACAATTCAGTATTTCTCATTCCATTAATTCAGTTCCCACTTCCCGACAAGGCAAAAATACATAAAAACTCAAAATATCTGTATTAAAAATTACGAAGTAAGTCTTAAACACTTGGTTCCTCGAATAAATTACGGAATTGATTAAGCATGATTTAATTCCCAATAATAAAAGGCGGCGTTATCTTTGTTGTTGCGAAGCTTAGTTTCTCTAGATTGGCAACAAATCCACTATTCCCCTAAGTTTGAAATGCAAACAAATAGGGCTGCCGTGGGAAAATGATTAGGGTTAGCCGCATTTAAATTTGCTTTAAATTTCGCTTTTACACTTAAATTTCGCTTTTAAATTGTTGATAATTGTATAATTATTGCATGCAGATTTACTAAAAGCATAAAAAGCTACACAAGAAGTTAAAAACAGCATAATTCAATCATTTTTAAAGCAAAAAATGCACAATTGACCAACATATAAGAACAAAAAAACTGAGCTCACTGAGCCGAGTAACAGATTGGATATGTATATATACATATGTTTATATAGTTTGGTGCGGCCGATTTCAACCAAAATAGGATGTGCACATGTATATGTTATAGCAGTCTTATATACAAAATTTCAGTGTTCTAAGGCTACATAGATACGTGCGCACAAACGCCACGAAAAAATCTCTTCAGAATCCATGTAAAATCAGTTTTACAATTATTTTTGGGGAAAAGAGTTCTTTATTCTGTCCTTACGTACAAATGTCACGCAAAAGCATCATTAAATTGCATTCGATAGCGGTCAAAATGGATATTTTCGTTGAAATATGATACCTGAAATTTTTCGCAATTACAATACTTCTTTTTACTTCGTACAAGGAAGTAAAAAAGGGAGATAATTCGGAAAAGAAGACCTTAAATACACTCACGTTTGTGAAAATTGCAACACCATGAAAGACTTACTCGAGTGAGCTGAAACTTTCAGGAAATGCAAAGTAGCGCATGATATGCAAATGATTAGAATTGCAAATCCGTAGCGCATGCGTATGCTGAGCAGCGCCCTCTGAACGGCTGGTGGATCCGAATAAATAGACGGCTGTAGCGAGGCGTGTATGGTTATCGGTGGTTATCTGCTAGTGGTAAACGTTAACTCAATCTGTACTTATGCCTCGTCGACGAAAGAGAGCGAGATTTGAACAACTTAGAGAGTTTGA
>KK120825.1:229401-311474 GCA_000611955.2 Stegodyphus mimosarum
AGGCAACAGATAGACAGCTTCTTGACAGCACATTCGTGAGTATCGCAATTAAATTTGACGTCAGCAAGTTGCTGACTTCTCATGAAGAAGTGTCTATAAGGTTGTGAAATTTCAAGCGTTCGTAGGACTACAGAAGTTTCAAATCTATCAATCCATTGGTAGTTTTTTCATTACCGGAATGGCGATAATGTTTTAAAATGCAAAATTCTTCGGATATTTCCACATATGTAAACACATATGTAAACATTTCCACATATGTAAACTTGAAAAAACTCTGCTAGTATAAAAATCCGGAAATTTTTGATTTTTACTTCCTTGTACGAAGTAAAGGAGACCGCTCGGTGGCGAAGTGTCTATCACGTCACGTAGCTACACCACAAGTCCGGGGTTCTGTCCCCGGGCTGGGCAAGGCTGACCCAGCCTTTCTAGTCTTAAGTGGGTCGATAAAACGAGTACAAAGTTCGCTTGGGGATGGGGTCCTGCGACAAACTGACCACTTGTCTAGGACATACGCTGATGTACTCCGGGGCCCAAAGGTCAAGAAAGCAGAAAAAGGGCACTGCAGGCCGTGGCCCACTAGGGTTGCTGCGCCACTGAGTCTAGTTTTTAGAACAAAGTAAAGGAAGTATTGTAATCGAAGAAAATTTCGGATAACATACTGCAAAGAAAATGCCCCTTTTGACTGCTCTCGAATCCATTTGAACGATGTTTTTTATTAACATTGTAGAGACATTAGGTATTTTTTTTGGAACAAGAGAGATGAAAAATATGCATTGCCTTCGCCGGGGATCGAAACACGGACCTCTGAAATACCGGCTCAGTGTGCTGACCATTACACCACGAAGGCACGCTAAAAATGTGGGAGATATACCTTATATACTCCCCTTTTTAAAGGGCGATTTTTTTATTTGAGTTTTAGGGGATCTAGTCGCCAAATCCGGGGTGTGAAGAGTCATCATCCACAACCCTTTTAGTTCGGGCGCCACTGTAGAGACATTAGGTTAATTACAAGCCGGAGAGATGAAAAATATGCATCGCCTTCGCCGGGAATCGAACCACGGATCTCTGAATACAGGCTCAGTGTGCTGACCATTACACCACGAAGGCACGCTAAGAATGTGGGAGATATACCTTATAACATCTGTACATATAGACAGAATAAAGGACTTTATTTCCCAAAACGGATTCGAAAATGGGTTTAAATTGGATTCTGAAGAGATTTGTTTAGTGACATCTCTACGTACTTATTTATGTTTATCTGACATAACTCAAAAACGAGTAGCGGTAGAAAATTGAAATTTTGTATCTGGGACTGCTGTAACATCTATTTCTGCACCACTCTTTCTCATTGCAATAGGCTGCACAAACATGTATATATGTATATTGTACATATATACGTAAAGAAGAAGAAGGTTTTAAAAGCTATTGCTTAAAAGTAAATTTGATACTGTAGTTTCAGAGTAAAAACATTACACCTTGAATAAACAATAATACAATACTAAAAACGTAAAAGCAATCGAAAAAAATACTTAATGTAAAAATTACAAAATGAGATAAATTTTAAAAACTAAAAGGGATGAGAAAAAATCTAACAAATTATAAAAGAAAAATTAATTAGAAAAGATGCACGCTAAAAACCAAAAACATTTCAAAGACACAGAAAAAACACAAAGAATGACAGCAAATAGTGAATTAACCTAACTCGAGGTTTAACACGGACTCATCGAGGGAAAAGCGTGATAAAATTCGAATCTAGCTAATATCTTTAGCGCGTTACCTCAAACGAAAACAATCGAGACGGAATGAAAGCGGATATACACTAAGAGAATAATCAAATTAAATTAACTTAATGTAGTAAGTCTCAATGGTTTCGTTTCGTTTCCCGACTCCCCTGCCATAAAATTGTAAAACTTATAAATTGTGCAAGAAGAAACTATACAAGAAAGCCTAGTCAGGCAAATGTACAAATTTAAAATAAATAGCCAAAAAGCCGTATATATATTCCCCCTCTGTTACCCGGCTAGGTCAGCTCAGTATTTTTATTCTTATATGCTGGTAAATAGTACGTTTATTGCTTGAAAAATGACTGAATTGTTGTTCTTATGTTCTCGGTAAGGTTTTATGTCTCTGTTAATTTGAATTTGCATTTAGAATTATTAATATTTTAAAAATTTAAGCGGCTCTAAACGGATTCTAAAATGGGTTTAAGCCGTTTTGCCATTTTGTTTACATTTGAAACTCTTAATAGAATAGTGAATTAAGTCAGGTGGTGCACCACTTCAGTGTCTTTTCGTCCAGTGGGACCAAAAGGTAACTTTTAATTTTGTGCACTGAATAGTCTGTCTTCTTGCTCGCCGGTCGAGTTGCTTGTTTTTGAATTATAAACTAATTTGAATTTTAAAAATTGTTATTTTTAAGTGTAGTGTTTTAGGATGTTCTTCATTTTGAAAATTTTAATGAAGATGATTTGAGTTTTTATCTATTTTTGCCTTTCCGCGAAGTCAGAACTGAATTGATTGAATGAGAAATATATCTGTAATGAAATTCTGGGAAATAAGTTTAAATGAAGTGCAGTGAAGGATGTGTATGATTTCATAGTCGCACAAGAAACTCGAGAGGTGCTCGCATGGGATTTTTATCTTTACGCTAAGACATTGCTTTATTTTTCCTAAGTATAATAAAGCGCATGCCGATTTGGAAATGGTGGTTGGAGGTGTGTTTTCGCTGGTTTGTGGGACACTACAGAAAAACGTAGTACTGTCAGTCGATCTTTAAAGAATAAAAATCAAATTACGAGGGCAATTTTGGAACTAACCTCCGTTGTGGCGGGACGCTAATAGTTAACAGGCAGAACGCAACCTTTGTTAGATTTAGCAATCTGTGACTAAGTAAGCTTCCTACTGCCCTAGTAAGAGAATCGTACTGGAACGCTTGTGCTAGTTATCAGGCCACAAAAATGTGCGTTGCTTCTTTAAAATCCCACCACATGCGAGGTAAGAGGAGTAATACGATTTTAGGCAAAAAACTATCAGAGATAGAAATTCATCTTGAATATCATATACAGCTCAAACATTATATTGAGTGAGGATCTCGTGAAAGAAATTGACTACAAAATCCGTCAGATATGTGAATTCACAATTTTGGAACTTTCACAATTTCCGAAAATTTCCCGGACTGTTTTGTACGTGATAGTTACCGGAAAACGGGACTACAAGAAGTTCCGTGCTCAGAATTTTGAAGGAAATCTGCAAAATCAGTTGAATGGGCGCTCTACTAGACTTCCTTTCCTGGTACCACATAGAGAGGTACGATGAGATGAAAAACTTCAAACCGCAGTGACAAGTTTGATTGAAGTTGCAGGAGGCTAAATTTTGAATGGTAAGTTGGGATAACATTGGCAAGTTGGTAAAACGTTATAACAAGGACTGAATGTGCATAGCCTCCCCCCCTATAAAAAGAGAACAAGAGGTACAATTCTATATCTGCCGTTCTACTTGGCCGATTAAAGAAATTCAAATTGCGTTTTTCATGTCTCGACAGCGCGACTTAGGATAAAGCTTAGATTTATATACAGCATTATTCTAACATAAGTATTTTGACGTAAGTATTCTGAAATGACATGCCAATGTTTTTTCATATTTCGATTCTGCGACTCAAACTATGCCTAAATATTAACTTTTGTGAAATTTGGTGCGAAATTTACGGTGAAATTCAAAAATTTAACTTGGCACATTTTTTCAGTTTCAGCCAAGAATAATTCACTTGGCGAACTCTTAATATATGGCAACCTATTTTCCTTTCTCTTCCATTGTGCTCGAAAGGAAGAAGGTCACATCGTTCCTAGCTTTTCACATTGTGGACGAGTGGGTAAAAAGTCACATCGTTCCTAATTTCAAATAACTTTAACGAAGTGCGTAAACCCCATTTTCCTTAGTATCGCTTTAAAAAAATATGCCAATATATAAATATTCTCAATATATATATATATATAAATAATATTTATAAATTATTTTTTCTCTATATATAAATATTCTCAATATATAAATTCACGTATATATTCGGAAATTTTGAATAAAATGCTTTAATGTTTTGCATATATGCTTAGAAATACATCTACTTTAAAAGATGATTGTAAAAATTTTATAAGTTATAATTCAAAATTTTTTTTCGAAAAAATTATAAAAATATTTAATATAAATTTCAAAATCAATCATAAAAAATAAGTGACGTCTATTTGGAATGAATCAAATTTCGAAATGTGAAAGGAAGAATCAAATAAAAGTTGATTTAAAACTTTAAAAAAGTTTAAAAATGAAAAATAAATAAAAACAAAGGTATTTATAAATATACTCCAAATTCAATTGACATGGAGAAGTTTAAGTTCTGAGAGCTAATTTTTTAAAAACTACTCGTGCGATTTTTGCAAAACTTTTCACTTTAGCATAATTCGAATCGTAGAATTGATAAGTTGAAAGAAAAAGAGTACGTGATTTCTGAAAAAGTTGCTGAAATATTTGCTTCTGAAGAGAAACTAATTGTTTATTACGACAGAATACATATTGCGCATAATATTCCAACCATGTCAAAAATAAAAAAGAAAAAGTCTGAATTGCTCTGTAAACTGCGCAATAATTTCAAATTATTCAGCTACTTCATCCAAAGACCTTAAAAGCAGATTTAAAAATTTAACAACAAGTTCGCTTGTGGAACTCAAGTATAAACGATATGAAGTAAAATAATAGTAAGAAATAAAGAATTTAGCTATTTTTCTTAACACCACACAAGCAGGCAAAATAAATGCTTAGGATACATAATGAAAGCTACTATAATGTCTTTGCAAAAAAATTTGAAACGTAATAAAATTTCTGTTTAAACTAGCTTTTAGTTCGCCTTTGAAATACATTATTAAAAAAAATCAGTGAATTTTTCAAATAATCCAAAAGATAGTATTTATTCATAAAATTGTATATTTTTTTTACTAAATTTATTTTAATTGAATAATATTGTTTCCCAGAAGGCAACAATTTTAAAAAATATTTCTGTCCTGTGAAAAGTAGTCTTAAGTTTCTGTTTTACTATCATAACATACTGGTAACAATCTTTTTCTTCTTACTAATCTACGCGATCTGAAGCAGACTTCATCCATAAGCTTATTCGCTTTTATAACTTCCAACACGAAATTAGGTCTCTTCAGCAGATCTTCACGCAGCAAGGCAACACAACTAAGTAGATATTCAGTAGCTTCATGATTTTTACATTTGGCGCAAGTTTTAGTATCAAAAAAGTTTATTACCACAGGAATATCTGAGGGTCCTTAAATGTCCTGATGTCAAATGGGCACAGAGGCGTTTGGTCTTTCCTTCATCCATGAAATCAATAGCAGTACCAGGATCTGTACTACAATACCATGATTCTGACAGTAGCTGTCTCAAACAACTGTTAATTAAAGCCTTTTTCTTGAGTATAGTTCAAGATAGAACAAAGGTTCAGCATTAACCTGAGGTATGGAAGTACCCTTCTTTGCTAGTCCATCAACTGTATCTTCATATTTTAGAGTTATATGAGATAGTATCCATTGTAGATAGAGTACAGAAGAATGGGACAAGGTCTTGAGCTTTTCAATAAGTTTATAAGGTACACTGGTTATCACATATTAAGGAAAAATCACAAAAAGAGCGATAACTCCCTCAAAAATAAGGCAAACCGTGTAAAATTTGAATATGTTGCTAAGTAAGAGTAGCTGACTAAAACTGCAGTATGCAAATTGGTGGCGCTGCACCCGGAATACGTCATCTGCGAGAAGCATAAAAGTCCATGTTTCAGAGCAAGCCCCATATATTTCACTGTGAATGTAACAACAGAAATCTGAGATAGCCAATTCGTAACACTGACCTCCAGGCATCATTTGCCTGCAGAACTACGATGGAGAGCCATTGGGAGACTAGAGGTAGGACAAAGTCAAACAGAAGCGGCCAGATGTCTAAATGTGAGTCCTTCTATGGTTAATAGACTTTGGAAGCAATTTCAAACCACAGATAGGAGGTTCCTCCAAGGACGACCAACTGCTACGACGAGCGCCAGTGACCGATATTTGACATTATATGCACGCAAGAACAGAACCGCTACTCCTACCTTCTTAGATCCTCCCTTGCTGCAGCCACCGGAAGGTTGGTGTCAACGTCAACTGTGCGTAGAAGGCTTCACGAAGGTGGTCTGTATGCGAGGCGACCAGCGTGCCGCTCACGTCGCGCCATAGGAGGGACCGTTTGCTGTGGGCACGACAACATGTCTACTGGACGCCTGATCGATGGAGGGCTGTTCTCTTTACGTATGAGTCTAAGTTTAATCTAAACATCGATAATAGGCGTTATTTCATATGAAGAAAACCTGGAATTCGTTATCATCCGTGAAAGAGATGCATACGGAGGAGGAAGTGTCTGTGTTTGGGTGGCATCTCTTTGGGCGGACGCACAGACCTCCGTGTCTTTCCAAGGGAAACCGTGAATGCTCAGGTTTATAAAGATAACATCCCTGATGCTTATGTTCGCCCATATGCCGGTGCAATAGGTAATGCTTTCCCGTTACAGGACGACAACGCAAGACCACACAGAGCTCGCGTCGTAGATGATTATCTTCAATGAAACAATTATGCGCATGGAGTGGCCAGCTCGATCCCCGAACTTGAATCCTATCGAGCACGTTTGGGATGCTTTAGGAAGACATCTAGGTGCTGTCAATCCGCCTCTCAGACTTTTGCCGCGCTCGCAACTGCTTTGCAACAGCAATGGCTCTCACTTCCTGTGGAACTGGTAGACCGCATAATTGAAAGCATCACACATCGTGGTATGTGCTGTATTGCTTCTAGAGGCGATCATATTCCATACGGAAGGTACTTTTCCTATAGCAAACTGACACCTTCGATTTGTTCATTTCATACATGCACTAATTTCTATACTGCCATAATTGTCTGGTAGTTTTTTTATATTATTTGATACCTTCCTATGTGTTGTATATTGTGGGCAAGTTTCATAAAATTCTGCATGTAACATCTTCAGTAATCGTGAGTTTTGTGAATTTTCCTTAATTTATGTTAACCAGTGTATTTCTCCCCCCTTCTTGGCATGCCTTCGAGGTATAGTGGTCAACACACTCGGTGGGTATTCGAGAGGATCATGGTTCGAGTCCCGGCGAAGGAGTTGCTAATTTTTTATCACTCTTGCTTCCGAAATAACCTAATGTCTCTACACTGGCGCCCGAAGTAAAAAAGGTGGTAGAAGATGATTCTTCACCACCGGGATTTTGCGACTGGGTCATCCAATCCTCAGTCGCCCTTTAAAAGGGGGAGTATATAAGGTATTTGTCCCGCCTTTGTAGCTTGCCTTCGAGTTATAGTGGTCAGCAGACTTGGTACGTGTTCGAGAGGTACGTGGTTCGAGTCCCGAAGAAGGCATTGCTCATTTCTCACATCTGTTGCTTTCAAAAATACCTGATGTCTCTACAACTTTAATTCCTGTTAGATCTCTTACTCCTTTGGTAACCATACAAGCCAGAAAAGATATGTTCATAGAAAGTTATGCAGAAATACCTAAACGTATACCTGAACATATAACGTAAACTCAATGTTCACTTAAAAATATAAGTAAAACGTTATTAAAAGTATAATTGATCGAATGTGTTAAACTTACTAAACGTATCATTGAATGAATAACTTAAACATATATATACGTACTTAAACTTTCAATTGAATAGGTAACTTAAACTTTACTATACGTTTTATTTAATTAATAACTGAAAGGTATAGTTAAACGTATAATTGAATGAATAACTTAAGCGTGTAGTTAAACGTATAATAGAACGAATAATGCAATCGTTACTAAACGTATAATTGAATGAATAACTTCAACGTATAGTTAACGTACGCAGAAATACTTAAACATATGTTTAAATATTTAAACTAAGCAATTCAGAAATAAAGCATTATGTTAAAGAAATCTTATTAAGACGATTTCCAAATTATTTTTATAAGGTGGACTTCAAATAAATTAATGAATTACTGGTGCATTAAATTGTTTATTTCTCCTTTATTATATTTTTTTCTAAATTTTTGTGCATTAGAATGTAACATGAATAGAAACTTTTGAAATGAAATTTTCAGTGAAAAATGTCGGTAATTTATTTACCAGTAATACCGCATTCTCATAATTCCTTTGTTTTTAGAACTAATTTGTTCTTTCATGACATGTGCAAAATTTAATTCCACTTTCATTTTTTTTTGTCTTGAGCAGTGATACGTAAAGTTTTTCCGTAAATCTTAACTCTTTTCCCAAATATTCGGTTTCATTATTTATTTATGACAGCACGGAAAAGGAATGCAGGATAAAGTTTTTCCTTAGGTAATGAAACTTAATGATAGTTTAAGACGTTTTTAGGATTAAAACTCATTTTCTACAAAATTGCTTTCCTACAAAGACTTCAGTTGAATTAAAATGTTAAAACTACGCCATTAATAAGCTTTCCTCTACAATTCTTTCGATTTAGTATTTGCGATAACTCTCATAGTTTAGTAAGTTTTTACCCATTCCATTTTAAAAAAATTAAGAATTATACACTGCTCGACATTGAAAATGCGACACCAAGAAGGAGTGGTGAGAAATTTATGCAAATTTTAGAGTAGACGCACGTCACTGAGTTATGCGAATGATGTGAAATGCGCTGCTCTCCGACGCACGTGAAGTAAGATATAAGGGAGGGAACGTGCAGAATGGGCAATATTCGTGTCGTTATTTCTGCCAGACGAATTATCGAAGAAAGTTGGTTTTTGTCCCGGAGCATACGTGTAATAGGAGAGAATGCCAGGCCGCCGTCAACGAAGGCACTTCCAGCAGATAGACGGTTTTATGAGGGGTATGGTGATGGGACTGAGAAGGGCGGGTTAGTCCTTACGGTTGGTTTTTGCTAAGATGTGGAACAGTAGTAGTGTAGAGCAGGCGTCTTTATTCCTTTTGTCTCTAAAAGAACATTCTAGAATATCTGTTGGACGGCGCGCACCATTTACTTTTCCAAAAAGAATTTATAAGTGGGATAGAGTTAATAACATATGCACATAAAAAAAGAAAACGGTCGCATTTCGCTTCGTGGTGGTATCTGTATTGGACTATTTCATTTAAAATGAGAAAACGTTCACATAGAATTTTAATCAAAACTGAAACATTTTTACTGTGATTGAACAGCGGCTGGCACACGTTAAACGATCGGCGGCCGTCATGATGCCCACGGGCATAGGATTTAGGTTTTAATAACTTTTTTATTTTAACTAAACAAACAGAACTGTACTCACTCGGTGCTACAATTCAACCACCATTTGCTCCAACCACTGGAACAATAATAATAATGTACACTGCGATAGTAGTAGCGGCTAGTACAATGTAAACTAGTTCGCGTAAGTTCCTATACTTTTTGTGATGGATTAAGTTCAATGATTTTAATTTTAAAAGCTAGAATGTCTGTTTTTATATTTCGCTTTCGAATGCAAGGAATTAAAATTCAAAATATGCAAAATGTTGCCAAAAAAATACAACCAAATTTTAAATGCCTTATTCTGATGCTTGATAAGCAGTATCAGTATATTTTCTTGGCAACATAAAAACAACTCTTCTTAAAAGATTTTTAGAGATTTTTTTAAAAAAACGTTTATAATAATAATAATAATATTAATACATCAATTAATTATTGAATAATTAATAATAATGATACATAAATTAATTATTAATTTGAATTAAATGAGAAAATAAATAATAGCACAATATATATTAAATTTACGTATTTATTCTAGTTACTAAAAGGCTGGAGAAGCAATGCTGTCTCTAATAAATGCATACTTTACAAATAATGTGCATTCTAAATTAAATTACTATTCCATTTTTGCGAGAAATGGAGCCATTTGCATTTTACTGCACTTCATGTTTTGGTTGCCAAACCTAACGCTTTTTATTTTACGCGGACTCTTAAAGATTAATTGCCTTGAAATGAGACATCACGGCCATTAATTTTAAGTTTAAATGGGCAGTTCTGTAACTAAATTAGTTTAGCTTAGAAGTTTTAATTTATCACACTATAGGCCATTAACGTTTGAACCGACTCTCTTTCAACATATTAGTTACTAGAAGTTAATTAGTCAGCCAGCCTTGATACTGATGGGCTTTGAATTTATTGCAAGGAAAGTTATAAAAGCTTAAAATGCTGAAACATGAATACGCGGAATAATTAGGATACTCTTGGGCGGAAAATCGAAATTTACTATTCTAAAAAAGGAAGAAGTAAATAGAAGTTTTGTCAATGTACACCACATTGATTCTAAAATAATTCCAGCACGTCACAGGTAGCGAACACTTGAGGTTTCTTATAGTGGTCTCGGTCAAAGCTAACAAACAGTTTTTACCATTTCCAGTGGCACGGAAATTTATAAAATAGGGACCCATGAAGAATATAACAACGAAAACACATGCCAGTAATTAAAATACAGGTAATATGTGATCTAAGCCATTTTTTCCTTGTACGCGTTATTAAATTATACACAACTTTTGCTGTAGTTCATTTAAACGTTTTATTTCCTCGAATTTCATTATAGTTATATTTCTCATTCGATCATTTCAAGTCTTACTTCGTGGTAAGGCAAAGAGACATAAAAACTCCAAAGAGCAACATTAAAAATACAGAAAAACTTAAAATACCAAATGCAATTAAAAAAAACTTCTATAATTAAGGTTTCTACGTCAAAGCTAACAATTCGGCCTATTGGCAAGACGATCAAATTTAGGTTGAACCAAAGTTGAAAGTTAACTTTTGGTTCTACTGGATAAAAAGAATTAAAGTTGGTGCAGCAACTGACTTAATTCATTATTCTACTTAGAATTTCAAATGCAAACGAATGGCCTTGTTAGGCCTAGTGCCACTTTTAAATTGTTAATAATTCTGCGCCTATTACTTAAAGATTAACTAAAGGCATGAAAACTTTAACCGAAACATAATTCACCGGAACATACATATAACCGGACTAATATAATAACATAATAATATAACCGGACTAATATAATAATATAATAATATAACCGGACTAATATAATAATATAATAATATAACCGGACTAATATAATAACATAATAATATAACCGGACTAATATAATAACATAATAATATAACCGGACTAATATAATAACATAATAATATAACCGGACTAATATAATAACATAATAATATAACCGGACTAATATAATAACATAATAATATAACCGGACTAATATAATAACATAATAATATAACCGGACTAATATAATAAAATACTAATATAACCGGACTAATATAATAACATAATAATATAACCGGACTAATATAAAAAAATACCGAGCTCACCCAGCCGGGTAACAGGGAGGGAATGCCGTCGATTGCAACTAAAAAAGGAAGTGCACAACATGCAGAACTGTCACGGTAAAACCTCTTCTGAATTCATTTAAAATCCATTTTATGGAAAAATGAGTCCTTTATTCTGTCCGAAGTCCACGCCAAGACATTGACTATGGGCAAGCTACAACATTTTTGCGAGGAAGTTAAAAATGCTGCAGCTTGCTCATATAAGACTTCCTCGGAGTGGCCGCGGAATGTTCCACCTAAATGGGGGAATATGCATTATTTATTGTATTTAACATATTATAAAAACAAGAGTCTGGATGGTCAAAGGTGGTCGAAGTGCTGTCTTGCATATTCATGGTGCTTCAATAATAAGAAAAACGTATAGCATGGGGCATCTGATTCCCAGTTTAATCTTCCCACTTATAAGGTATTTCTCCCGTCTTCTTAGCATTTCTTCGTGGTTTAGTGGTCAGCACGCTCGGCGTCTATTCGAGAGATCCGTGGTTCGAATCTCTGTCAGGGCTTTGCTTATCTTTCATTTCTCCTGCTTCGAAATAACCAATGTCTCTACAGTGGCGCCCAAACTAAAAAGGTGGTGGATGATGATTCTCCACCACCAGGATTTGGCAATTGGGTCCCTTAATTCCCAGTCACCGTTTAAAATAGGGAGTATATGAGGTATTTCTCCCGCCTTCGTGGCGCAGTACTCAGCATGCTCGGTGCGTATTCGAGAGGTCTATCGTCCGAGTCACGGCGAGGGCATTGCTCATTTTTCATGTGTCCTGTTTCGAAATAAACCTAGCGTCTCTACATGTGTAAAGTTGAGCCCTTTTGTGCAAGAATATTTACTTATTCGTTTGGAAATATTTTGCAGCTCCCAGGAATCTAATGCAAAACAAATAGCTTATTTTTAAATTCCAAAAAATTGAGGAATAATTGTTAATGATAATAAAATTAACAATAAGAAGAAATTAGTACACTTTAAATAACTGATATTATTATTATCATTTATTGCAGATTTCCTAATTTTTTTCTGATTATGCGAGTAGAATCTTAAAGACACAGTGTAAATGTAACTTTAATGAAAATTAATTCTGTTGAACTCCTTTCTTCTCATAAGCGGCCAAAATTAATAAACTTAATGTTATGCATTACTTTCAAAGCTTTATTAACATTCGAAGATATAAACAGTTTACAATTTAGAGCTGCGAATTCGAGAACAATTAAAAAGTTTGAAACAATGCTCATAATGGTACTTAAAATTTCTTGCGCGATTAATTTTACATTTAATCTTAATACTGCAAAAAATGCGAATCTATTGTGAAAATAATTTGAAATACATATGACTATAGTAGATAGTTATCATGTTTGTACTCCTAAATAGTGACTAAAGAAAACCTATAATGTGCTCAAGCAGCCGACAGCTATTTTAAATTAGTTGTTTCATGTATAGAATTTCGCCACATGAAAATGAGCAGCAATGCTCATTTTCAAGCAATCAGCGAGCAATCAAAACTCTATTCCAACAACTATCCCATTCTCTAAATCCCATATTAAAAAATCTTTAAACGAGATAATGATTAAAAGGTGGGAATACTGGTGTCAAAACGCACAACAAGGCAGAATAGCCTTTAGATCATATGTAAAGTATCAATGTATGTAAGCATCAAAGAGAAGAACAATAGCATTAACCCTTACATCTCTAAAAGTGACATATGTGTATGTGGAGATAGGGCGATTCAGAGCACTACACTTTTGACTGTCCCTTAACACCGGAACTGCATCTTAAAAGACCAACGCAGTATTTGGATTCGTTTTTGAGACATGCGTCAGGAAATAAGCACCTTCGAATTAAAATAAAAAAAATAATCGTGTTCTTAGCAGCAAACGGACAAGAGTTATGTGCTCCTATGTAATACAATCCCTCCCAGTTCTTCCCATAACTAGTTATACTATAACTAGCGAAAAGTACGATAGCACAAATGGTCCTCAGAACTTTGTATGCAATAATTAAGTACCTGTTCCATCATAATATAAATTAAAAATTCAAAATAATGTTACTGCACTGCACCATGCATGTTCACAACAGTGATATGTTAAATAGAGTTAAATTGGTAGAATTTTTATTATATGGACTTTGGCAA
This sequence comes from Stegodyphus mimosarum, assembly GCA_000611955.2. Taxonomy (NCBI): domain Eukaryota; kingdom Metazoa; phylum Arthropoda; class Arachnida; order Araneae; family Eresidae; genus Stegodyphus; species Stegodyphus mimosarum. The sequence goes on from KK120825.1 coordinate 242,952, forward strand.
ACCATGAGATTGCAACAAAATGGAACTCTATGTTATATGCTATATGTAATATGCTATATATATACAGTATGCTATATGTAAAAGAAATTCCTTGCAAGAAATGTAAGCATCACGAAGCTGATTGTAAGAACTGTAGAACTGCATCCCACAAAATACTGAATCAAAGAAACACGTAATCCATATGTTTTAACAATATGTAACAAATTTTTAACTACCATGTAAAATCAACTGTATTACCATGTTGAAGTAATCTTTTTGTACCACTATACATAATGTAACTTTTCATGGGTAAAAAATGTATAAAGGATGCACTCTGGGTATGCAGACGAGCCCCCAATGCACTGCTGGCAGTGGATGGGCCCGCGGGGTAGCGTGGCGTGAGGCGGGCACCTTCTGCTCCAAACTAGGAATTGTTAGTAGGAAGGGACAACACCTGGATCATCTGTTGGTTAATATTTGGTGTCCCCCTACTTTTACCTATACCTACCTATCAGATCTGCAAAGCACGCTGGTACGTTTGTAATAATATCATTCATGAAGAACTTGGCATTGTCTAAATAAGCTCCTTTTGTTACCATCTTGTACGAAAATTTCATGCGAAAATTAGACTATTTAGTTATCCTAATCTCTAGATCTATAGCTATCTGGATAAGCAGTGTAAAAAGCGGCTCATGGTTAATAGTTAGCACCGGGGGATAATGGAGTAAATCCTATTTTATGTCATTTTATTTGTAATTTTCCTTCCTTGATTTGTATTTTTACTTCGTTGTACGAAATAAAGGAAGAATTGCAAACGCGAAAATTTCCGAGTATCATATTTCAGAGAAAATACCATTTTTGACCGCTATCGAATGAAAATTAACGATGTTTTGCGAGACATCTGTATATAAGAACACAATAAAGGACTCTTCTCCCTCCCCAAACGGGTTGCAAAAGGATTTAAATGGATTTGGACAAGACCTTTTAGTGACGACTCTACGTACGTATGTATGTATGTATGTATGTATGCCAGGAAAGTACATACTTTTTTTTTTTTTTTTGCGCAGTCTACATACTTCGCAAAAAAAGTGGGACTCGTACATATCTCCCATTCTATTGGGCTGATAGACGAAATTCAAATTACGTTTCTCATGTCTCGAAAGCGCGACTTAGGATATATATTAGATTTATATATAGCTTTGTTCTATTATAGGTATTTTGACACAAAATCGGACTTTTTCCGAAATAACATACCAATATTTTTCCATATTTCGATTCTACGACTCACGTTATGCCAAACTAGCGAATTTTGTAAAAATTGCACGAAGTGTTTTAAAAAGTTGGCTCTCAAAAGTTTAGGTTTTCAATGTTAATTCAATTTGGTATGTATTTATTAATATCTCTTTTTTTACGAAACTTATTTGATTTCTTCCTACACAGTTCGAAATTTAGGTTATTCCAAATAAAATTTACCCATTTCTTGTGATTTATTTTTTTAAATTTGCATTTTTAAATAATTTTTATAAATTTTTCGAAAAACATTTTGAATTATAACCTATAAAATTTTTACGATCATCTTAAAGAAGATGTATTTCGAAGCATACTTTCACAAAATTAGAGCTTTTTATTTAAAATTTCCGAGGATATATTTAAATTTATATATTGGCGTGTTTTGAAATTTGGCATATTTGTTGAAAGCAATAATAGCGGGAATGTGGTTTACGCACATTGTTAAAATTATTTGAAAGTAAGAACGATGTGACTTTCTTTCCGCTCCTGGACGGTGGAAGGGATAGAAAAAGGGATAGCTTGCTATGTATTATGAAGTTTGCCAAGTGAGTTATTCTTGTCGCAAAATGAAAAAAATTCATTAAGTTAAATTTTTGAATTTCTCCGTAAATTTCGCACCAAATTTTACAAAATTTAATATTTAAGCATAATTTGAGTCGTAGAATCAAAATATGGAAAAACATTGGCATGCCATTTCAATAAAAGCCCTAATTAGTGTCACAATACCTGTATTAGAACAATGCTATATATAAATCTAATATAAATCTAAGCCGTGTTTTCGAGATATGGAAAACGCAATTTGAATTTCGTCAATCGGCCCAGTAGAACGGGAGATATAGAACTGTTCCTTTTTTTTGTGCAGTGTACATGCGTACGTTCGTATGTATGTATGTATTCTGCTTAGCTCAAAAACGAGTAGCCTCAAAACGTTGAATTTACTGCTTTAATAGGACTGCTATAGCATGTAGTTGTGCACCTCCCTTTTTGGTGGCAATCGGCCGCACCCAAATTAAAAAAAATATATATATACCCTATGTGTTACTGGGTTCATTGAGCTTAGATTTTGTATACTTATATCTTGCTAAATTGTGGATATTTTGCTTTAATAATGATTGAATTATGCTGTTCTTATCTTTGGGTTAAGGTTTTTATGCCTTTTGGCATTTTCATGATTCACCTTTGAAATTGTTGCAAATAAAATTACAATGTGATACCTGGCGATGGCGCATTTGCAGTCGTCCGATATCATTTTCCAAGCAGGCCTTGCAATAAATGTTTATGTAAACAAAAATTTAGAATTCAGAATGTAACGGATATTTATTGCTTACAAAGTTTTATTCTTTTTCTCCGGATTACCCGATTAATTAAACTTAGATTATCTTTTAGTGTAATATGTTTATGTATGAGATGTGTTGCGAATAAATATAAGAAAAACTTGGGCAATATGGTCAGCCAGTATGACGTTTATTCTTTAGTGTGATATAACATTTCTTTCTGCGATATTGCTGATGAATTAATTTTTTCGGTTTAAGTGCGAGGAACAAACACCATATTTAATAACTGAAAGTAAGCACAAAACTTCAAAAAAAAAAAAATCCCCTTTGTGCGTAATATAAAATCTGAAAACTAGGATTTTTCTTTTTTATATTTTTCTATATTTTTCAGTTTTTAATAAAGATATTTTGAGGTTTTATGAGTTTTTGCGTTTTTGCGAAGTGAAAGCTGAATTAGTTAAATGAGAAATATATCTCTAATGAAATCCGAGGAAATGCGTTTAAAGGAAATGCAGAAAAAATGCGTATAATTTAATTTTCCGTACAAGGAAGTCATGTGGTGTACATATCAGATTTTTTTTTTACTGTATTATTATTGTATGTATTCTTCTTAAATCGTGCAAACTTTACCACTACGACTGGTTTACATTTAGTACGTTTTGTTCCCAGTTCGATCAGCTTCCCGAACAATCTCCTCCAACTAAATAATTAATATTTATAATATATTAAAAAAAATTCAATAATGCAAATTTGTTTTTTTTTTTCTTTACGCATTATTAAGTTTATTATTTCGAAATTTTTAATTGTTTGATTCGGGATAGGGCACTGGCCCCAGGCAGCCGGGTGTCTCAAACACCGTTCTAGGTCAGCAGTTCTCAGTTTTTAGTTTAGAGGTGATTTCGGCGTATTGAAATCTCCGTCCAAGGTTTGCCATTTAGATGCGCTTTGCACTGCGTTGCGTTTAACGTCTTTAGTAGTTTTGAAGTATTGCAACTGATTGTTGTCTGAGATACAGAGAATAGTTGTACGAGTGCCTTTGTGGAAAGTTTCAGAGTTGTAAAGTGTTTTAGATTTTTGGTTTAGGGGGTGTTGGGGAAATAAATTTTTTCAAGCTGTCATCGGTTCTGTGTGCATTGAATACAATGAGAAGTCGTTCGCTCGCAACGATGTTATATTTTTGTGTTTTTTGAAATAAAATATGAAAAGGAAAAAATAAATCCTTGTCTCTTACATTGCAATAAAAATATATTCAGTCCTATAAAAAAGGGATAAGTAAATTTTTCCAGTTTGTTGTCCCAGTTCTGGATATGACAGAATTTCGAAATGATTACTTATGTATGGATCGATAAATAATTTAACACTACATGAAAATATTCTTCAGAAATACTTATTTATGCGACAAAATAGTTACTATACATAAATATTTGGGCGAAGAATTCGAATATTTAAAAATCTTATAATAAATAATAAAAGTTATTCATTCACCTAAGTTTCTAAAATCTTTCCAATGAATTTGGCAATGAAGTATGCATTGTTAAATACTACTTTTACGGGTGCCAGAAAAACTGACTGAAATTTAAAATTTCTTAAATAAACCGTAATATTAATTCTGTAACTTTTTTTAATTGAATTTTCAGTGAAAAGATTTAAGAATCATATCCTATTTAATGAAATGGAATTTAAAGTAAGCTTTAATTTCGATTAATTGCATACTTAGCACTGTAAATACTTTGAATTGTTTGTTAATGCTATTTAAGGAAATATGAAAATGGTGTTTTGCTTTTATGGAATGATTTAATCTACTAAATGATATTTTATTAATTGAATGGTATCATTGCCATTTTGTACAGAGGTAGAAAGGATCTGAATTTCATGTTCATGTTTTGCTCGTTTTATCTTGCTCTGTTGTTGTAGCCGTTTAACATCGCATGGCAATCAGCATGAGTTCCGATTTAATTCCAACAAATTAAGCGTTTGTTAATTCCTCATTATTAAAACCTGGAATTATTAATTCATTATTAAAAGCTGGAATTATGATTTAGAAACTATATATTTATTTATTTTACAAAACCAAGATTAAAATATTCTTTTTTTCTACCCAATATATACTACGTATTTAGAGATAAATAACATTCTGCTTTAAGTCCTGCTGTTTCTGAATATTGTTACGATTTGTATTTAATTTGCTATTTTTAGTAGAATTATTATCAAAATTGTTTTATATCCCCGTTCAATGTAGCACGAGACTTATTTGAAGAGAAAGCTACGCCGGAAAAGTTAAAACACAGGAGTGCGCGCATTTAATAGATATCTCGTAATTGTACACTTTTGCTATCCAGAAAAATCGAGAAAATACTAGAATGTTCTCGTGCATGATTAAAAGGCTTAAACAAGCTGGATTAAAACATCTCAGCTTAGTAGTTGTTTTAAGTGAAGTTCAGTTGTTGCGCAGTTATGGATTGTAGCGAATTCGCGGTGAGATCGGATTATGTTTTTCCGTGTTTTGTGTTTGAATTCTACTCAACGTTGTAGTAGTTTAAAAAATAACTACTGTGAGATATTATGATATTCTAAGAATATCTCTGAGGACATTTCAGCATTTTGTTATATTTCCTGTGAAACGAATAAATTTTATTAACTTCTTATCGACTTGTACATTCAATCGATTACGAACCGTGACGCATGCAACACTACGTCTTAAAGTTCTTTTACAGTACATGTAAAACTGCAAAAAAATCAGTCATGAAACTACTTTTAAACTGGTTTATGGAGTTCAAGCATAAACATTTTCAATAATTATATATTTCTGTCTTAAAATATATCAAGCTATGTTTGTCGCCGCTATTGCCGAAAGGACTGATGTCAATTTTGTAGGAAGACTGATGTCATTTCTCTGCTGGTACATTAGCATTTATAAAGCGATGAGAGCTCTTTCTAATACCTGTATCAAATACTCTCACGTCTCTCAAGCGTTGTCTTAAAGTTATAGCGCGAATTATCACATAAATTTTAAACAGATTGCGAAAGCAAGACCTATTACTAAGTGCTTGTATCAAACACGCATGCCTCAAACGTTAGCTTAGTTTTAAGTTAAGTTATTACACAAAGAATTTTTTATGGCCGGGCGCTTTATTTAATAGCCATTAGCCTTGATCCATTACAAGAGCCGAAGTGGTGGCCATTTCATAATGGAAGCATTTAAGACGTAGCGCAGATGGTATAATGGTTAAGGGAGTACCGAAGGGCCCGGGTTCGAATACCGGAGAAGACATGGATATTTGTAAATGTGTAGTGTCAGTGCGGCATGGGGCCATTCTAAATATGTGGCGAGTCGAAAGCCCTCTCGTTTGGTTTGGTGGAAGAAGAGAGAACCTCGAACCATACTCCGGGGTGCTCGTCTTGAAAATTGCAGGGGAAAATAAAAGTTTTCGGTGCCATATTACACAGAGGAAGGGTTGCCAGAGCTTACTTCAAAGAGACAGGGTGAGAGAGGGTGATACTTCAAAGAAGGTGATACTTCACAGACAGGGTGATACTTCAAAGAGACTAACAGGTGACCACCGTTGCCTCCAATGAAGGGACGAACAGTTATAACCATGCTTTCTCCGGGATTCGAACACAGACCCATCGCTACTGCAGTCAGAGTCCCTAACCACTATACCGGCTGGGCGGCTCGCTTGGAGCTTAAACAGACTGTGAAATCCCAAACACCCAAGAAGGCAAAATTGTAACTTTAATTTACCTCACTACTTGTGAGTTTTCAAATTTAAATAATACGAACTGAAATGCAGAGTGTTTATAAAGTGTGTATACATTTTTGCTTAAACATGCTTTGTTCTGAAATATAAGTTATTTACGTGAAAATACAACATTAATAGAACACTAAATTAGTACAATTCAATGGGGCCTCTGTGAGGGTCTAGGCACAGTTGCCCCCATTCCACTACCCTCCGGAACACCTTATATAATGATATTGGTGTAATGCCAGCTGCTGAAGTCATAATTTGCTATTTTAATTGCTCAGTGCTGCCAGTCTTCATTCGATACACTTTGGACTTGAAAAAACCTTATAAGGTATTTCTCCCGCCTTCTTGGCATGCCTTCGTGGGCAACGTTCGGCGCGCATTCGAGAGGTCCATAGTTCGAGTCCCGCGAGGCCATTGTTCATTTTTCATTCGTCTTACTTCTAAAATACGTAATGTCTCTACAGTGGCTCCCGAACTAAAAAGAGGTGATGGATGATGATTCTTCACCACCAGGATTTGGCGATTGGGCCCTCTAATCCTCAATCGCCGTTTAAAAGGGGAGTACATAAGGTAGTTCTCCCGCCCTCTTGGTATGCTTTCGTGGTGTAGTGGTCAGCAGGCTTGGTGCATATTTGAGAGGTCGGTGGTTCGAGTCTCGGCGAGGGTATTGCTCATTTTTCCTCTCTCCTGTTTAAAGAAAATACCTAATGTCTCTCCAACCCCATACGAAAACGTCCAGGGGAGTTAAGTCTGATGAGTTTGGAGCCCAAAGCCCTTCAGAGTCACGACCAATCCATCTATCAGAAGAAGTTTTATTAAGAAATTACGCACAATAATGGCAAAATAAGAAGGTGCCCATCGTGTTGGTAGAGAATAGTGTCAATAATGCCATCTGATACCAGCTGTGCCTCAAGATATTGTTGAAACATATCGAGATAGATTTCTCCAGTGATGGTGCTTTCTGCAAACATGAAAGGTCCATAGAGCTTAGACTTATCCATGCATTACGTGTCTCTCTCTGAATTTGTTATAACACGTTTGGTTGTTCGTCAGCCCTCATTCGGCAATTACGGCTATTAACATGACTGCTGAGATGAAATGTGGCTTCGTTGCTAAAGAGAACAGTCTCCATTAAGTTCTCATTATCCACAGCTTCCAACAAATCATAACACATGGCTTTCCGAGCTGCATAGTCCTCAGTCTCAAGCGTATGCGCAGTTTGAATGTGGTAGGTATCCTTGTTTAAATGACAACGTAGAATTTTCCGAACAGTAGTATGTTAAATATCGAGTTCCCGGCTGAGTCTTCATGTAGATGACTGGGGGGCTACGCATAATCTGTTCTTGTACGTTTTGCTAAACTTGTTGCATTATCGTAGGTCGACCCGAACGGTCTTCATCTTTAACACTACCAGTTCGCTTGAGTTTGTTTATCGGAGTTTTAATAGCTGCTGCTAGAGGTTTGTTGTTTGAATTTGTGGGCGAAGTCTTACAGCTGTTGATACGTTAATCCACATGTACGGGCACACACAATGGCTATTCTTCTTTCCTCTGCTGACAGCATTCTTTCAGATCGCCTCCACAGAAATTTGAATTCGAACGTATTTCTCAAAAATGTCTAGAGACTTTATAAACATCTTCTATATCTGTTTGGTTTCTCAGCAAATTGTACGATTGAACTGGCTACAATACTTATGCTTGGATTCAAAGCTATAGCACGTTTTGATCGGACAGCCTAATCTAAATTGATACTCACTTATCGATTGGAACAAAAATCGGGCAACATTTTTTCTTGAGAGTGACTTGGAGGCAAGGCATAGTCGACTGCCCCTCCCCGAAAAAAAAAGCGAAACGCCTGTATCTAATATAAAGTCATGTTGCGATTCTTCATCTCATTTTAAACTACGCAGGTTGCCAATCAAATCTGCATAAATCTCAGAACTGAGTCAGTACGTGTTGTAACGAAGGAAGTGTAAAATGAACTTCTAATTGCTTATTAAACCCAAACGAAATGCAACATATTAACTGGAAGTAAATCACTTATTTATTCCAAGATTATTGGTAAAATATTAATGTGCTACAGCAATTTGTCTTAATTTAATATTTAACAATGGTATACACATTTTAAGTAAATTCAGATAAATATAACTGATGAAATCATTGGCTGTACAAGTCCCAAATTCCCATAACTTGAGGTAAAGTTGTACTGGAGAACTGTGATCTTAATTTGGTTTACCGTTTGAATTATACGAAGAAAATAAAAGTTGAAGATTACATAATTATCGTTTTTTGTCAAAAGAAATTAAAAAACGGAATGATTAAAGAGAAATACATTTATTAAGTAATAAAGTCTTTCTTATTTGTTGGAATATTTCTGTCTGCTGAGTCCTCTTTCTGTCGGAATTTTACTTCTTATTTTAGATTTAAGTTCATGGCGATTTTATTTCAGACATCAAAGAAATACATACATTATGAACCTGATTTTTAAATATTTAATTATGTAAGGAGGCTGTTTTGCAATTTTAAAGATACAACCGAAGCATCAAAATAATTTAAAAGAAAATCTCAATTCAGTGGATTATGTTGCAGACATTTTAATATTTTATGCAATCATGCAGCATTTAAATCAGTCGAAGGATAAATTCTTTCAACATTTTTCGATCTTAGGCAACCTTTTTATTTTTGTTAAAAAAGCCTCAATAATTTTTCTTCGTTAACATAATATATATATATACACAACTGAAATTTGCATATTGATATACATGTACACCCTGCACACAAAAAGTCAGTTCTATATCTCTCGTTCTACTGGACGGATTGTCGAAATTTAACTTACGCTTTCCATGGCTCTCTTTAGGATATATATATTAGAAATAGGGCTCCATTTAGGATATATATATATATTAGATTTATGTGTAGCAATTAGTCTAACATAGGTATTGTGACACAAAATCGGAATTTTTCTGAAATATTATACCAATGTTTTCCACATTTCAGTTCTACGACTCATATTATGCCTGGATATTAAATTTTGTAATTTTTGGTGCGATGCTTGTGAAGAAATTCAAAAATCTATCTTGGCGCATTTTTTTCTGTTTGCCTCAAGAATAATTCACTTAGTGAAATGTTTAAAACATGGCAAACTACTTTCCTTTCTCTTTTTACATTGTGCATGAGTGAGAAAAAAGTCTCATCGTTCCTACTTTCAAACAATTTTAAAAAAGTGCCTAAACCATATTTGATGTTACTATTGATTTCAAAAAGCATGCCAAATTTCAAAACGCGCCAATATATAAATTCAGGTACATCTTCGAAATAAAAATAGTCTAATTTTTTGCTGGTATGCTTAGGAATACATCTACACTGGTGTGCAAAAATTAAGGACGAAGTCGAAAAATTAGCATATCAGCTGAACGAAGAGGCAGAGCGGACAGAAAGACCAATCAGGAGATTAAGTAAGGTGATGTACCGTAGCACATGCGCAGATATGCAGGTAGACGTGATGGGGGAGTGTCTGAGTAGTATAAAGCATGTTGTCGGTGTAAGATCAGTATTTCTGGCAAAGAGATTGCGCGCCGTATAGCAGTTAAAATCACACCGAGTTGCTGCCTCAGCGAGAAATGGCGAATAATCAATCTGTTAGACGACATCTGGATACTTTTACCCGAGGTCGAATCATTGGGAAGTTGGAGGAAGGCCGCAGTGTGACAAGTGTGGCTGCAGAGTTCGGAATTGCTCACAGCATCGTTTCACGACTTTGGAGACAATTTCAAACTACAGGAACAGCTATCCGGGGGTTTAGTAGTGGTCGTCCACGAGGAACCACACCCGCAGATGACCGGTATATTGCCTTACAGGCCAGAAGAAACAGGCGGCAGAGGCGGGAGAAATCGCTAGACACACGACACAGGCGACTGGACGACCGATATCGCGTTTTACCGTGGCCAGAAGACTGCACGGTGATGGTCTGTTTGCACGACGCCCTGTACGGTGTATACCTCTAACTCCTGCCCATCGGAGAAGGCGTTCTCTGTGGTGCCGGGAACACCGGAATTGGAGAGACAATGAATGAGGACGAGTACTCTTTACAGATGACAGCAGAATTAGTCTGAATTGCGATTATAGACACATACACATCTGGACAGAGCGGAGAACACGCAATAACCCCTTCAACATCATCAAAAGGGACTGTTTTGGAGGTCGCGGATTTCTCGTTCGAGCAGACATAATGCTTGGTAGCCGGACCGACTTTCATATCTCCCAAGGAGGTTCGTCACCTGGGACTGCTATTGTAGCGAGGTTCTTCTTTCTTACATGCGTCTTTACACAAGGGCTATGGGTCCTCAGTTCCTCTTCATGGACGACAACGCTCCACCTCATCGCACAGTTACTGTCGAAGAACTGTTGGAGAGTGAAGATATTGAACACATGGATTGGTCGGCAAGGTCTCTGGATCTAAATCCCGTCGAGCATGTACGGAACTTAGTAGGGAGACCCGTGGCAGCACGTAACTTATCGCCAGTAACGATTCCGAAACTGCGATTGGTGCTACAAGAGGAACGAGCAGCAGTGTCTAACAACCACATATCCAGCATGCACAAATGATGTGATACCTGTCTAGCAGTCAGGGGAGATCATATCCCCTATTAAAGACCGGATGTTTCTTGCTGGACACCCGTCACAGGGATGCTTCGGCCTTCAGTCGTATTGCGCTCCACGCAACTTTTTCAATAAAGCTTCTTTTTATCCCTCTGATTTCTCTTTTAGTAAGTGTTGCTTACATTACTCATGTCCTTACGTATTGGGGATCTTACGGTATTAAATGTGTTGATTTGGAAAGCTTTTGTACAAAGTTATATTGAAAAAACCGTCTCGTCCTTAATTTTTGAACACCAGTGTACTTTAAGGTAACTATAAAAATGTTACAGATCGTAATTCAAAATGTTTTTCGAAAAATTTATAAAAATTACTTAAAAATACGAATTTAAAAAATGAATCATAAAAAATGGGCAAATTATATTTGCAATGAACGTAAATTTCGAAATGTGAAAGGGAGAATCGAATAAGTGTAGTAAAAAAAAGAAATTATAAAATAAATACATACCAAATTTAATTATAATTGAGGAGCTAAAATTTTGACAGCTAATTTTTCATGCAATTTTTACAAAACTTGGAATCTTGGCATAATTTCAGTCGTAGAATACTGGGGCTATTGACGAAATTCAAATTGGCTTATAACAAATCTGCCAAATTTCGAAACGCACCAATATGAAAATGCACGTGTTCTTAGGAAATGTTGAATAAAAATCTCTAACCTTTTGCAGGTATGCTTAGCGATACATCTACTTTAAGATGATGGTAAAGAGTTATAGGTTGTAATTCAAATTGTTTTCGAAAAATTTATAATTAATTTTAAAAATACAAATTTAAAAAATAAATCTAAAACAATCAGCCAATTTTATATGAAATGAACCTAAATTTCGAAACGTGAAAAGAAGAGTCAAATAAATTTAATAAAAAAAAAGAGATGTTAATAAATATCTACCAAATTCAATTAACACGCAGGAGCTAAAAGCTTGAGAGTTAATTTTGAAAAACTACGCGTGCGATATTTAGAAAACTTGGCACTTTGGCATAATTTGAGTCGTAGAATTGAAACACAGGAAATAATTGGTATGTTATTTCACAAAAGGTCCAATTTTGTGTTAAGACACCTATGTTAGAACAATGCTATATATAAATCTAATATGCCATATGTAATCTAAGTCGCACTTTCGAGGCATGGAAAACGCAAGTTAAATTTCGACAATCTGTCCAGTAAAACGGGAGATATAGAACTGTCTCCTTTTTTGTGTAAGGTGTGCATTTAATTAAATGCTTTTGAATTGTCATAAATATACTAAATATTGTCAAAAGTAAACGACGAAACGGAAAAGTTTTTCTCAACTGTTTAATGCGTGCTTGGCTGCTCGCATACTTGCAAAAATGTTTTGCTTGAAAGTATGTACTTTTTATTATCTCGTGCAGAACGATATTCTTAAGAATACAATTAAATTAAAAGTGTTAGATATTTCACACATTTTTCAATTTTTTAAATGAAATATATAATTAATTTTTCGTATTTTTATGTAGTGGTATGCAAGCATATCTTAAAAACGTAAAACATCAATATAATTTCACATTTTTACTTTAGATTATTTCAAATGATTTGATGAAATTCTAGTACAAGTTACACGATATTTTGAAATACCTTACTCGAAATACGTAAATACGCATTGTTTGAGGTAAAGATGTTTACACTTTCATGATAAAAATCATAAGCATTAATGCTTCTATAGTATCAAGTGATATTTTACTGGCATATATTTTGCAGTTAATCCAAATATATGCAGTATTCAGCATATATTTGGATGAATGTATTGAAAAACATTCTGTATTTACACACAAGATGCAGTTTCTGAACAGAAAGAAATGAATTCCCCATGTTTCTTTAGATATTTGTTTGTATACGTGATTTTTAATGATGAGGAAATATTTCAGCTGAGACGTTTATGTTTTTAATAAAATGGCTTTTATTATATGGAATATTTTATGCGTTTGTTTTTAACGTTAACCCTTTGCATTTAAAAGGTAACTCTGGGTACCTACGTGATTTCATGCCCTAACTTTAGGTATGATTCTCAGTCACCACTTGATGCTGTAACTCCAGAGGTGAATCTCGATTACCACAGGTTTTGACACGGTATTTCGAGCGGTAACAATGTTTATTTAGGTTTGGTCTAGGCAATATCGCTTCATCAGTGTATTTAACAATACATGCGTGTAACCAGCTGCCAATCTTTAATCTTAAATACTTATTTTATATTTGTTGTTACATATGCTTCTTCGGGATTAGTTCGAATTCGACATTCGTGGCAATAGGAATACTATACTGGCCTCCAAAACTTAAGGAGCAGCATATTCTTCAAAGCTCCCCATTACAAAAATGTCAGTAACGTTTAAATTCACAGCTCCTATGCATGACGGTAACGACGTTTAAGAAAATATATGCAAAAACAATAGCTACCACCTTTTATTTTATAGAAATGAATACTTAAATGTGTTGGGGGGAAAATACAAAAATTGTAATTTTTGTTCGCGAGTGTTGATCTTAGGTTGTTATTACAGTTTCGTGGATAATCCAGGAGAGTCTATCAATGTCCAGGAGTAGACGTCTCAATGTCTCTCGGGGTGTGATCCATCGACTATGGAATCAGTTTGAATCCGAGGATTCTGCCTCTAGAAGACATGTTTCAGTCAGACCTAGAGTTACAACACCTGCAGGAGAACGTCATTTAGCTTTTTCGGCCTAAAGGAGGAGTAACATGACTATGCCTCAGCTCATGGCAGATCATTTAGTGGCAAAAGGAAGAAAATCTCAGCTACTACACTGCGCAGACGCCTGCAAAATACAGGTCTGGATGCAAGACCACCAGTTTTTTCTGTCCCCTTAACCCGAGGACACAGAGGTGCCCGTTATTTGGGAAAGAGAGCACGTCTCCTGGACAGGTTAATAATGAGCGTCTGTTCTCTTCAAGACGAGTCCAGGTTCGCATTGGAGAGTGATTCAGGGCGTCAGCTGATCTGGAGGGAACAACGCACCAGATACAACCAATCCCACATTGTGCAAAGACACAGTTACAGAGGTGGTGGAATAACGGTTTGGGCTGCGATCTCTCTCGGCGGTCATACTGACCTGCATGGTCACACTGACCGGTGTGAGATATCGAGACGGGGTCCTTGACCAATATGTTCGCTCATATGCCGCTGCTATGGATCCTGGATTTATGGACGACAATGCGCGGCCACACCGAGCTCGAGCTGCTGAAGAATATCTTGAGGGTCAAGGTATGGAGCGGATGGAATGGCCAGCTCAATCCCCAGACTTGAATCCGATAGAGCATCTTTGGGACTACTTTGGGAGATAGGTTGCTGCTTTAAGTCCTCTTCCAAATCGTTAGATGAGCTTGAGGAAGGATTATTCTGATCATTGCTTCCCATTTCGCTGACCGACAGCGTAATGGACAGGGTGGAACGTCGCTGCTGCCAATATACTACAGCTAGGGGTGGACACATTCCTTATTACAACCCATTTTTCCTCAAAAAACACTGTGATATACCGTTTCTCCAAGACTGTATTTCTCTGCAAAGAATGCACCGTTTTGCTGTAACTCATGTTTGTGTTGAATTTCAGAAACGTTCTATATCGCATTCATTCAATAACTGTTTATTGAACTAGTTCTGTAAATTTCTTGTTTCTATGTTGCTTCATTCTCAAATTAGACACAAAAAAGTGCTTCTTAACTTTTGGAGAGCAGTGTATTTTCAAGGTTAGAAAGACCAGTAAAGCATGAAATACGATGAATGAATCACTTCAAGTGAAGATGAGTTCGATTTTTCGTTGCTGAAGAACGAAATTATATCTGAGCATATAGACTACTTGGCGATAGAGAGGAAAGCAGTGAGGAAGATAGCAATGAATTAAGAGGTGTAAGAAGACTAAATATCGGTATAATCGATAGTGAATTTGAAAACGACAGTAATTCAGTAATTCCTCAGTTGGGACAGAGAAATCAAAATGGAAAACATGCGTAGAGTCCGAAAAATGTCCCAAAGAATACTGTTTATATCTGGCTGGAAGAGCTTCAGGACATTTTCAGAGCATTCACAGGTCCTCAGACATAAAACAAACATTAAATGACTTTAAATTGTATGCTATATCATTTTAAATTAGCTGTAAGAAATTCATCAAATATGCAGATGATCGTCTCGAGTTGCTAATTTACACGAAAAAGGCCTTGAAATTCCAAAAGTGTAAAAACGTACAAAAATAAAGTGTAAATACGATATAATAATAGTGCTTTTATAAAAAAAACCTAAGTGTCTTACAAAAATACAGAATTATTAAAATTGCAACATATATGTTTAAAAAAACACTTTTTTCGAAAAATTGATTTTGAAATGAAGTGGTTGTGAAACCTCCTAAGCCATTAATTTTTTAAAAATGTTATTTTTAGACACAACCATTGAAACTTTGATGCATTACATGAATTATCTTTTGAGTGAAAAATATATATTGATATGTATATAAA
The DNA here is from genome assembly GCA_000611955.2 of Stegodyphus mimosarum. Lineage (NCBI taxonomy): Eukaryota > Metazoa > Arthropoda > Arachnida > Araneae > Eresidae > Stegodyphus > Stegodyphus mimosarum. Next base: position 258,371 of record KK120825.1, read on the forward strand.
AGTTATATTTGAACAACAATATGCGCTGGCGAAGGGTAATATGCAGCTGCATTTGAGGCGAGGTACCACGAGGGCGTAAGACTGACTAGACCTCAATGCCTGTTGGTCCGTGGAACGTATTTTATTTCCCTTCTACCACCTATTGGGAAACCAAGAGGCATTCCCCGATCCACAAACTCTGGACGCGCCCTTTAGGGGTTACAGGCTCCCTCAAGGGCTATGGCTAAATTCAGAAGTGGGCATCTTCGATGAATGAAATTCAAAGAGGCAGAAAAGACATTCCCCTCGTGTGCCTGTTCCCTTCCTGCCTCTCCCGCTCGCATACTGGATTGTAAAAGCGTCTCCCTGAGATAGCTGTCGGCTGAGCAGGACGACATCAGCGATTTGCTTGTGCGGCAAGTTCTCTTGGAGTTGGTGTAGGCATTGCTGCCTTAAGGGGATGTGAAACAAACAACAACAGTTATAATTGATCTTAGCCTAAGTATTTATTTTACATAGAAATAATAAATATTTATTTACCGCAATTATCATTATCTATTATTTTCTGATTGGAAGCTATACACCTCTGAAGAAAATTTCATATTTTTAGCATCACTACAATTTAATAAATATATTTTAGAGCAGATTTTATAAAACTAAAAATGCAGCTTTAAATAAATTTTGAAAACGGTAAGATTATAAGGTATTTCTCTAGCCTTCCTAGCATGCGTTCTTGGTGTAGTGGTCAGCATGCTCGGTGCGTATTCGAAAGATCCGCGGTTCGAGTCCCGGCACGGCCCTTGCACATTTTTCAATACCGCCTGCTTTCAAAAAATACCTAATGTTTCTACAAGATGTAAGACTGAATTTGGAGCGCAGTTAATTATCTATTAAACAAACTAACCTACAAATTCTTTGCAAAAAATTTTTCAGATATCATTTCTGAAATCCCTTCAAGCTACATTCAAATCCTAAAAACTTAAGAATATTTTACGGTTCAAGGAGCAGTTTATAAAGTTAAATTCGTGAAAATAAAGTGCTTATTATCAGAGAATCATCTATGAATTCTGATTGAAGTTGTGAATGACTGGTAGTTTGTCCTAGTTTGGTTGTTGAAGAGCTATCTGCGTGAAGATATCGTGGTTTTTCTAGCGAATAATGGAAATTTTTTCCAAGAATTATTTTCTTACCGAAGTCTTCTACAAAGGTATTTTTCCACTTAAGCAGATATCCCCGTGATGCCCTTTGATTATTATATAATCCAATCTTATTTCAGAATTAGGAAATTTAATGCTCAAAAACCTATCTATTTTAAATTGTGTATCATTCAAAAGATTTCCGCTTTCGTCTACTTAGTGTCGAGTTACTCTTATTCTGAAATGAATTTATTTTTACTTAATAAATATTCAACTCGATAACTTTCAAGGCTTTCCTGTTGAATACCTTCGAATTATATTCACGTCAATCCTCAAAAGCTTTCAATGAGAAGCTTTTCAGGCTTTCAAAAACTGCTGTTTCTTGGAATAGATGGTAAAAATAGTTTGTTGTCGTTATCAAGGATAAAAGGACTGTTAATAGCTCTTCGACTCAGCGTACATGAGGAGGGGGGAGGGCGGACGGAGAGTTGCTCAGCGTTGTATACTAAGAGCTGAGGCAGCAAAAGAGCTTTCGATACTTATGATTGAAACGTGAAACTATTCCAGTAGGAGAAGACAAGAGTGAAATATCTTAAAATATGCAAAATAAACTAGATGAAACACTGTCTCATGACCTTTAAGTTATAATGCGACGCCAAGTGAACATCACAAACATTTATTCAAGGAAGAAAAACATTACACAACATCGATATGTAAATATACTTGTAAATTTATATTCCCACAGTGAAATAGTTAGATGATTTGAAATGGATGTTTGAAATATTAATGTTGTCTTTCCTTCAAAGAAGAGTGGAAACTTAAATTTTCTTTTTGTTGCAAATTAGTTATTGCTTGATAATTATTGCTAAATTGAATAGTTATTGAATGGTATATACTATTCATGCTATGTATATATACACTCACTTCCAAAAGTTAAGCATGGAGAGGAACATGCTAATTTGCGGAAGCCAATCAGAATTGAAGAGGATGCAATTCGCTGCAGAGGTAGATGGAAGTATGCAAATATGTTAGGTAACAGCCAATCATGCTTTCATGTCAAGAAATATGGAAAAAAGGCAGTCATATAAGAAGCCAACTTTATGAAAGGTTACAGAAATTGATTGTAAGTGCTGATAGAAGGTGTTTAAAACTTTCGTACAATTTGCTTTCAAAACATACGTGTTTCTATGACTTCCAGAACTCGAATGGAGGATTCTGAGCCCTGGCGTGCTGTGGGACGCACTGAAGCAGGACAGTCGATCACAGATGTTGCTCTTTTCTTCGGCGTTCATCATTCTGTAATATCACGTTTATGGAAATAATTCCAAACCACACAGACAGTTCTCCGAAGGCCCGTAGCCGGTCGCCCAAGGGTTACAACCCCCACGGAAGATCGATATATTGCTATTGTATCCAAGCGGAATCTCAGAGCGACCTCCACACATGTAACATCTGTGGTTACAGCGTCCATTGGTAAGGCGATATTTGCAATTACTGTACGCCGAAGATTACATATGAGTGGACAGTACCCCGGGTACCTCGAGTTTATGTTCCTCTATCCGTGCAACCAAGAGGGGCACGATGACAGTGGCGCCAGGAACATGTCAGTTGCAATGTATCTGACTGTGGCAATGTCATTTTTACTGATGAATCAAGATTTTCTCTGGATATGACAAGCGTATTCCGAGGCGGAAGCATTATGGTGTGGGCAGGAATTTCATTAGGATGTCGCACCGACCTGCACATAGGGGCACGGGTTCTTTGACGGCTGTCCGGTATCGAGATGAAGTCCTAGAAGCCATTGTGAGATTGTACGCTGCAGCAGTTGGCCCTACGTTTGTTTTAATGGACGATAACGCACGTCCCCATAGAGCTGACATCGTCGATGACTACCTGGAGAGTGAAGGGATTACGCATATGGCGTGGCCAGCATATTCGCCCGACCTTAATCCCATTGAAAATCTTTGGGATGCTCTCGGCCGTGCTGTATCTTCACGTTTCCCGCCTTTAGCCACTCTTATTGAGCTGGGAAATGCTCTACAAAAAGAATGGCGATTGCTTAACTCTGCATTGGTTGACCACCTAATTGAAAGCATGGTCACAAGGTGTAAACTTTGTATACAGATGAGGGGGGATCACATACCCTATAATGTCCTTTTTTTCATTTTATTCTGTTTATTTTCACATTATACATAATTCTTTTTAAGTCTCCAGTATGTCATTATCTGATAACTTACAAATATTTTATATTGTTTTCATTTCTGTATATAATTATTTATTTTGTTTTATGCATAAATATATATGCTACTTTCCTGCCGAATTTTGTGTCAATCAAAGCAGCATTTGTTGATGTTTTTGCATTTTACATCTTCCTGCTTAACTTTTGGAAGTGAGTGTATGTATATATATACTATTATTATTATATATACTGTTCATGTTATATATTCTTACTATTATACAGTAAATCTTTAACGAATTTATGATTAACAAAATCAAAGACTTCAAAGCGAGCAATGGCAACACTGTACGGAATAAAACATTTTCAACTCCAGTTTGCGAAACTGTCTATTGGAAATTCTAAAGATATGCTATTTAAAAATATAGTGTGATTTCGCTGTTAAACTGTATATGACGTAAGTGCGAAGAAAATGATGCTTAAAATAAAGCTAAAAAGACAAAAAAATCGGTTAGTAGGAGTGAGTGTAACAGTAGACTCGTAAACTGCGAGCTCAGCGAAAGATTAAAAAAATCTTAAACCCTTTGGAACCTTAAACCCTTTAACCCTTTGGAAGACCGTTAAAACCTGACACCTTTCAGATTTTTTTGTCTGAAGATAAATTTCACGAAGCTTTTATCGGTTCTGTGTGCATATTATCCATTACAAACTCGTACACACTTAACAACATGATCTGCTTAATAATAAGCTCCGTTAAACTTTGCTTTACTAAGATTAACTGAGTTTATTATTTAGCTAGAGAAGATTATTAAGAATATTAAGATCTGATATTCTGAAGTTGTAAACCGAAATTTGTTTTTAATAGAGTAGACTTCACTAAACAATTCTCTTATTCCTGCCAAAGTAATTACACTTTCCTAAATGTAATGATTCATGTATGCCTCTTCATTTAGGTTTCCACATTTACATCGCACATTTATTTTAAAATAAATGATTAATATTTCGTGGAAACTTTCCAGATCCTGTTATAGCCCAAGTCAAATAAAAATCTGACCACAGGCAACGTTCCAAAACTTAGGATTTCATGTTAGATTCTTTTCCTTCTGTATCTCTGTTATCACATTTTTTCCTGCCACATTTCTTTAAATTTTTTTCTAGCCAATCTTTTGATACTCTTATAAGCAAGAGTAGTTGGACTTAAAAACCAATCCATCGATATTTATAAAAACACTAATTTCAGAATAAAACATGTACACTGCGCAAGAAAAAAAAGGACAGTTCTGTATCTGGGACGATTGGCGAAATTCAAGCGTTTTTCATGTCTTGAAAGCGCGACTTAAGATGTATATTCGATTTATGTATAGCAGTTGTCCTGACATATGTATTTTCACAAAAAGTCGGACTTTTTTTGAAATGACGTACCAAATTTTTTTTTCACATTTCGATTCTACGATTCAATTTATGCCTAGATCAATAATTTAAATTAATTAAAATAAATGAAATTAATTAAAATAATAAAAATGTTTTAATTTTGGGTCAGAAAATTATGGAGAAATTTAAAAATTTATCTTGGCAGATTTTGTTTAGTTTGCTCCAAGAATAATTCAATCGAATTTCTTAAATTATGGAGAAATTTAAAAATTTATCTTGGCGGATTTTGTTCAGTTTGCTCCAAGAATAATTCAATCGAATTTCTTAAATTATGGAGAAATTTAAAAATTTATCTTGGCGGATTTTGTTCAGTTTGCTCCAAGAATAATTCAATCGAATTTCTTAAATTATAGCAACCTTTTTTCCTTTTATTTGTTTCACTGTTCACGAACAGAAAAAACGTCGTCGTTCATAATTTCAAATACATTTTAACAGAGTGCGTAAACCACATTTTAGTTATCATCGCTTATAATAACTACGCCAAATTTCAAAACGCGCCAAAATATAAATTCACGTATATCTTAAAAAATTTGGAATAAAAAAACCAATTTTTGCAAAGTGTACCTAAAAATACATCCACTTTAAGACAACGGCAAAAATTTCATAGGACGTAATTCAAAATGTGTCTCGAAAAATTTGTAAAAATTATTTAAAAGTACAAATTAAAAAAAAATCATAAAGATGGGCGAATTTTATTTGGAATGAACCTAAATTTTAAATGTGAAAGACGAAATGAAGTAAGTTTAATAAAAAAAAAAGAGATATTAATAAATATATATAAAATTCAATTAACATTGAGGAGCTAATATTGATCATTCGATAGCGGTCAAAATTGAAATATCCTTGAAATATGGTGCCCGGAATTTTTCGTGATTACAATACTTTATTTACATCGTACAAGGAAGTAAAAAGCATATAATCTGTAAAGGCATTAGGGTTTTTTTGAAGCAGAAGACATGGAAAATAAGCAATGCCCTCGCCGGGACTCGATCTTGGATCTCTCGAATACGCGCCGAGTGTGCGACCGTTACACCACAAAGGCATGCTGGAAGGAGGGAGAAAATATCTTCTAAATTAATTCCAATTTTTCGGACTCTAGTTGGTTAGCGTATTAGAGCAATACCTGTTCGATTCTGCAGTGAAGTCGCTGGCGCAGTTTTTTCTGTTTACTTGCATAAGAATTTATTTATTAAGTGATGAAATGTGTATTTTATGAAGGAAAAAGTGTAAATGTGTGAATGAGTCTTCTCCTTTATGAATATTCTTTCATGATGTATGTTTAATGGCGTTATGAACACTTAAATTGTCATACGTACAGCTGGTATTGTCCTGGTTATATATGATGATAGCAAATTACCTTACTCTGCTTCTAAAAGAAGAAAGCATCTTTTAAAAATGATTTTAAAATGCTCACTACTTTTACTGCAGGAAGGGAAACAATTTAAGCTATCGATGTGGAACTTGTACCAAAATTATTTTACATATTAGTCTGTCTAACATTACCTTAAGCTACCAGTTTCTGCCTTTAATTTGCTTATAAAGCTCGAAGCTAGAAATAATATTAAAGGAACTGTAAACATCACATTATTTGTCGGTATCTTTTATATCATTATCCAGAAAAACGAGTTAAAATTCGGGCATAACAGTGTTATTATATCGGAGGATCTTCCCAACTCCCTTTTTTTAATTACTTGTCAAATGCTTTTCTGAAATATGAGGATAAATATAAGAGCTTCTATTACCATATAACGAAGTAAGAAAGCCATTAACTTAAGGCACCCTTAATGATGCATGGGCTTGCGTAGCAATAAAGACCTATTAGTGTTAGTCATTATGGAAGAATAATGGACTTGCTGAGGACATCTTCCGTGGCTTCTAATTTTGTTTGGCTTATGACTTAAAGAATGGATCTGATGGTATGGCACTAATCTTCACTCATGGTATCACACTAATTCTCACTGACTGTAAACTCAAAAACTTGATGATAAAAATGTATGTAAGCTTTTATAAAATAAAAAGGAAATTTCATGGAATAAAAGAAAAATCTCAAAGCTTTCACGTCTTAATTTACGCCCAAAGGGGTGGTTTTTTGTGTGTTACTTTTATTTATTAAATATCATGTTCTTCGCACCTAAACCATAAAATTCAATTCAAAAGCAATATCGCAAAATAATTTTAAAATTAGCATATCATTAGAATTTCCGATACACAGTCTTGCGCGCTGGAGATAAAAATGCTTTTTTTGTACAACGTTGCCATGGCTCGCTTTGAAATCCTTGAGTTTGTTAATCAGAAAACCGTTAAAGGTTTACAAAATATGAAATTTGTAGGTAGTAAAACAAATACCAAATTTGGAATTTGCGCTTGCAGATGCCCATTAATGAATGCCCAAATTAGGGCTTCCAGATGTCCATATTCGGTAGAGAATTACGTTATTCAAAATTTGATGGCTCTAGGTACCATTCTTTAATTACAGTACAAGAAACGTACATAGATTTATACAGATTCTTCATTATTTAATTTCTTTAAATAAAACGCAGGGCTCTAATATTTGGTGACAACAATCTGAAAAGTGAATCGACATTTATAGTGAACCAACGCAAAATGTCAAATCAAGATCTATAGCCCTTCTGGGCTAAGACCCTCCTTCTAACGTAAACCTTATAACGATTGTAATATTTATTACGATTGTAACACTTCTTGTGAAACAAAGTTTAGCTTAACTGTCTGAAATACCAGCCATTAAATGAAACATATATAGTTACAGGTAGCGCTGGTTTTGGTATAGAAATTTAAAAATTTTGAAACTAATTTCAATCTAATAAAACGAAAAGTAAAAAAAAAAAAAAATCTTAAAGCTTTCAGATTTTACATTAGGCCCAAAGAAAACAGAGTTTCTTTGACGTTTTGTGGGTTACCTTCACTTATTAAATATCATGTTGTTCGTACTTAAACCATAAAATTCAGTTCAACAGCAATATTGCGAAATAATTTTGAAATGAACGTATCCTTAGATTTTCCGATACACTGTCTCGCGGGCTTTACATAAAGTTTTTTTTTTCCATACAGTGTTGCCATTGCTCGCTTAGAAATCGTTGAGTTTGCTAATCAAAAATTCGTTAAAGTTTTACAAAATATGAAATAGATAATAAAACAAATTCTAAATTTGGGGTTCCACATGACCATTATTCGGGTGGAAATGTACGTTATTCAAAGTTGGATGGCTCTAGGTACCCTTGTTTTATCACAAACGTTCCCAAACGTTCCAGACTATTCTTGAACAATCTACAACATTCCAGGATGTTCTGGAATGTTGTGGAATGCTGTCAAATATTCTGGACTATTCTAGAAATAGCTATAGTAGACTATAACATACTGTAATAACATAATAGACTGTTCTAGGGCAAAACTTCCAGCCCTTACATCTTGAAAATCACGCGTTTTAAGTAAAAACGGGAACCTACTTCATGATTGGGGCATAGAGAGCTACCACATCACGTAACTCCCTCTGATACTTTAATACTTTGTTGGTTATTCTGGCATGCAACGGAAGATGCATTTCTCCTGCTCTTTCCCGATTCCTGAATGAGTCCGCTTAGGGCCCTGATGTACGTAAAAGTTCAAAGATAAAGATGAAGCTTCTGCAGTTGAAATAGCCTTGTAAAATAAACCTATAACTCCATTAATCGTACCGGGACTCATTTCTGTGTTTTCGCAGCCCGTACATTGTACACTTACTTTCATAATATATATTGATTAATCACGTTTCGGTAAATCGGGAATTTATTGGATATTCCTTTTCCATGCTCGATATCGTCATACGTAAATGTAATATTATTAACATATAAAAGTGCAAACATTATTGTAGAAAATTAAAATTCTTTACTGTGATTTCGAAATAACAATAGCTCTTTGCTTTCTCTAATTAAATGAAACAAAAGTTAAGGCGTCCTTAGCAATTTAGTTGTATAAATAAAATTTAATTTTTTTCATTCAAAATATGTAATCTGTGCTCAAATGTGGATCCAGGTTACGGTGCTTAACCAGTATATACTATAGTCGTGTACACTAAGGTATTTCTCCAGCCTTCTTAGCATGTCTTCATGGTGTAGTGGTCAGCACACTCCGCGCGTATTCGAGAGGTCCATGGTTTGAGTCCTGACGAGGACATTGCTCATTTTTCATCTATCTTGCTTTCAAAAATTACCTAATGTCTCTCAGTGGCGCCCGAACTAAAACAGGTGGTAGATGATGATTCTTCATCACCAGGATTTGGCGATTGGGTCCCCTACTCCCCTTTAAAAATGTTTGTATATAAGGTATTTCTCCCGCCTTCTTAGCATGCCTTCGTGGTGTAGTGGTCAGCACGCTCGGCGCGTATTCGAGAAGTCTGCCCTTCGAGTGCCGGCGAGGGCATTGCTCATTTTTCAACTCTCCTGCTTTGAAAAAATACCTGATGTCTCCTCACCTTAAAACTGATTAAACTAAATTCATGTAGATTATTGCAAGGAATGAAGTTCTTCAATTTGCTACTGAATGATATGTAAAAGCTTTTTGAGTAGTCGAAGATTTGACTAATTGAGGAAAATGGACATGAATTTCGAATTCTACATTTCGACATGTTTGAAAACTCAAGAATTTCGAATTACTGAAATGGGATTTATGCAACCATTTTAAAACTATCAAATGAAAATTTGAAACTTTAGGCTTAGACAATAAGTGCAATATAAATAAAATAAAAGCTAAATTTTTTACACTGAATACTAAGCTCCCTCTGAACGTGTAAAAACATACATTTTCTGCTTTATTAGCCGGAAAAGAACGTTAATCTCGAAGGGATACTAATCTCGAAACGGCATTTTGTGTCGAAATACTTAAATGCTTTGTTTCACTTTTCAAATTGTTGCCACCAAATATGATCGCTCTGTGTTATATTTAAAGAAATTAAATAAGGAAGTATTTGCATGAATGTATGCAGATTTCTCGCAGCGTGAAAAAGCAATTGTACCCAGAGCCATCAAATTTTGAATAACTTAGTCCTTCACGCAAACATGGGCACCTGGAAGCCCAAATTTTGAATTTCGAATTTGTTTTATTGTGTGTTTCGTATTTTGTAAAACTTGAACGAATTGGTGATTAAAATAACTTAGCAATTTCAAAGGGAGCAGTGGCAACACTGTAGGGAATAAAATATTTTTATCTCCAGGGGGCGAAACTGTCTGTCGGAAATCCTAAAGATATGCTGTTTTTAAATATTTTATGATTTTGTTGTGGAATCGAATTTTATGTGGTGTAAGAGCCAGGAACGGGATATTTAATAAATAAATTAAACACACAAAACATTAATAATAAAAGATAAAAGAAAGTTTTGTAAAGTCGTCTCAGTAATAAAACCGAATGTTGATAGGATGAACTGAGGAAAACAGAAAAATGTATGTCAACACTTATCGCAGAATCGGAGAATCTAAACGTATATTGTTATACCGCTTTTAAGATTTTTGTAATATACAGTTGAGTTGTATGTGGAATAAGTGCGAAGAAAATGATACTTAATAATGAAGCTAAAAAGACAAAGAAAATAGGTTAGTAGAAGTGAGTGTTACAGCAGCCTGGTAGACTGCGAGTTCATTGAGAGAGCAAAATGCCGTAACAAACCCTTTTTTGGCGGCCATTAAAATCCGATACCTTTGTTTTTTAATTATTTATTTATTTATTTTTCGAATTTCTGTTTGATTAACTTCGTGTGGAAAAAAATTAAACCCATATTTAATCGAATGTCTTAAAACATTACTTAGATAATTTTTACTGCTTTCATTTTTTGAAAATATATCTTCTTCAAAAATGTGTAATTTATGCAAGGACTTTTAAGGCATGTATTTGAAGAAACTGCCACGAAGTTAGTAAAATAATACTTAGAGAAGTCTAAAATTTGAAAATCGTCTGATGCATAAATTACGTTTCCAAAATTATGAACTTAATTTACATTTCTTCTGTTTAAATTATTAAAAAAGAACCTTAGTGGGGAATATAGCACAATATCCGCATAGAATGGCTTAATTTTCGTTAAATCATTTGACTGACATTAAGGATTTTTAACTGATATTGAAATCATAAATATAAAAAGTATCTAATTCATCGGGCAGATTATTTACCTACCCCTCTCAATCTGAAAGAAATGATTTTAAAGCAAGTGATTAGAGCAAAACTTAAAAAAACTTTTCAATGCTAAGCGAAAACATTATATGATAACATGTTAGCTACATTAGAAGGAAACTCAAGAGGACTGATCTTACGTTTCAACTATTTTTTTAGATTCTTTTTACCTACGCTGGTCTGCATTATTATGGAATATGAATGCTCCAGTCGAGGTGTTGACATGTGGGTTCTTCTTCATTCGCAGGAGGTAAGTCTTCTCAGGTATTTGGAAGCTTTCTGTACGCTGGCTGCACATACGCCCCAAGTCAGCTTATTTTCTCTTTGCCATCATTTACTGTGCAGATAATCTCATTTACCAGGATTTATAAATAGTGGTGATATGTAGCGAGCCGCAGTTTGTATCCACTTGATGGCATTGTCTCAGCTTTCGGAGTTAGAAGATGAGAATTCATGCAGCACTACAAGGTCTGTGCTGTCCGAATCTTTTACTAAAAGCTAATGGCATCAGTTGGGTACATACGGCAGCTGACTGACATATGCTCACACACAAATAAGGCAGAGAGTTCTGGCGCTAGTCAATAGTCTTCAAAAAATGAAACCATGTGCATAAAAATATATAGGAGGCCTTATTTAAAACAAACTGGGATCTGGACCATTCAAAAATTTAAACCATTATTCTATACTAAATTTGGACAAGACTGGAGTGTTCCACCAAGACACACAGATGTAGACAGAATGTAGTCAGCGTCTTTGTGTACTGTTGATTGCATTGACGTTTTCATCGGCGTTATTTGACAGGCTTAAAAATAGCATAATATGTGTTGCCGGACTCTATTGAGCTTTTTAAATAGTAGTTATATAGTCAGCGTCTTTTGTGTACAGTTAATAGCATTATCTTTTCTTCGGAGTTAGAAGACAGCCCTTCAAGTGGTATAATACAATTTGTATTATCCGATTGTGCTTAAGCGTCTGAATGAGTTTGTTTCCTGCAGTCATTTAAAGCGATTGTGTTAATTGCAACAAACTAAACCGGCTTTATAAAGGCCCGTTTTAATTGCCTTTCACATAATCCTTGTATTTCTTCATTATATACTTGAATATAAATGAGGTAAATTTCAAAGACCTAATCAGTGTGTAGAATATGAAGCAATGCAAATAAAAAAGGAAAGAAGACTTTATTTAGAAAATAAATTACTTGATTATTTAAATAACGGGAACTCTTATTCCACATTGTATTTAAATTAGGCTGGAGTATTTTATTACAGCCTAATTAATAATTGAAAAATTAAGTACATTAGGCTTATTTGCCTAAAGAATACCTTCACGGAAAACTTTTTTATAGAAAGCTTGTTCAAATTTATGTCACAAATGGTTACTATATTTAACCAGGCCTGTTAACTGCCCGGATGAGTACAGGAGGAAAACGACTAGCGTTTCTCTGTTTTAGCGACATTTTCGTTGACGGCGGTGCTTTATTTAACAGGAAGGTATTTGCAAAGAAAGCTATTTTTGTTGCTTTACACAAATAAGAACTAACAAAATTTACAGTCTTATAAATGTTTTTATTTAGGTAGAAAACTACCCCTTCGTTTTTGAGAAGTATCAAATAAATTCGAAATAGCCATAAAGTTTAATATATTTCGAAAAAATTTTTTATTAAAGTTAAATTAAAGTTTTAAGTAAAATTTAATTAAATTTAGTAAATTAAATAAATTTTATTAAAGTAAAATTTAATTAAAGTTAATTTAAATTATTTTAATGAAATTATTATACTGAGTGATTATAATTAAAGTGACCCTATTCAGACCCCTGTAGAACACGTTCTGCAAATAGGATTTTGATGAAACTTGGTATATACGTTACTTGGACTATGGGGGAAAAGATTTATGCAATAAAGAAATAATTTAAATTTTGACCACCAGATGGCAGTTTTCAAAAATTCCTTATGCAAACTAGTGAAACGTATAATAAGACTTGCAGTCAGAGCCAGAAAATCATTCTGCGTGCCTTTGTCATCGTCAATCATGCCCTTACAGAAGAAAGATCGAGCCTTACTGGGAAAATTGTTTTATCAGAACCGCAGCAATAGCTTAGCTGCATTGCGTGAATATCGTCGCTAAAGGAATTACGAAAAGTACCCATGTCGAAGAATGGTTTGAAGATTATGATTATGAAAGTTGAAGAGATCGGAGACTTCGGTGTGCTGCCAGGAAGAGGGAGGAAACTGGTTGCGAATGAAACTGTTGAAGAAGTCGCTACTGCTGTGGTTGAAAGAGCTTCCAGTTCCCACTATTCTTCAGCGAGTGCTCGATCGGTATCACATGAGTTGGCGATTCCCTGGTCGACAGTACATAAAATTCTGCAATCCATTTTAAAATGGTATTCGTAAATAAGATCCGCTTGGTGCAAATGCTGCACCAAGTGGATCAAGATCACCAAACACACTTTGATTGACACCAAACACACTTGCCGATTTTTGGCCAGAATGGGTGTTGATGACGCGTGGTCTTGGAAAATTCTATGGTGAAATGAGGCACACTTCTATAAATGGAGTTGTGAATAATCAAAATTGCTGCATATGGGGTGCTTCGCCTCCTGATGTCTCCAACAAATGCTACATTATGATTATGTGATTGTATGGTGTGGGTTTACTGCTGATTTTATCCTAGGACCGTTTTTCTTTGAAACTCTCACTCCTCAAGGTCCTAAAACGTGCTCTGTTACGAGTGCACGGTACAGTAAACTCCTTCGACAGCAAGTCATTCCTGCTTATACAGGAACGGCAATGTTCGCAGACCACTGTCTTTGTGCAAGATGGAATAGCTCCTCACATTCGGGACCAAGTCAAAGAATTGCTTTGTACTAACTTTGCGGGAATCGTGTAATATCCAGGGCTTTTCCGGATTCATGGCCTCCTCATTCACCTGGCATAAATCCCTGTGACTTTCCTAAGAGACCGTGTTTATGCAGAAAGAATTAGGACTTTACCGAGTTGAAAGCCAGCATTACACACTATCTTGGTGAAATCGCTCGAGAGTTACTTCGCGCTACCATTGAACACGCTATAATGCGCTTTCAACACGTAATTGATGTCACTGTAGCATACGCTGAGCACATTCTATAATTGAATAAATTTTAATGATTCTGACAGGTTTGTTTTTCCTCCTTTAAGCGCCACATTTCCGCGTGGTTGTCAAAATCTGAACTATTTTGTTCATTGCATAAATAGTTATTTATGGTCCATATAACATATATGCCAAATTTCATCAAAATTAAATAAGTAAAACAGGTTCTGGAGAGGTCTGAATAGGGTTACTTTAATTATAACCACCCTGTATTAACGAATAATGTTGTGATGCATCTACACCACGTATGAGGAACATACCTAACATATTTTAATTTTTCTTTTAAAGAAATTGTACTGGCGTCCTTAAAACTCATATATGATGCTGTTTAAGATAATATAAATATATGTATATATGCTCTTTAAAGAAATTAGTTTTTCAAATGATAACAGATTTGCTAAAATTTAGCAAAGTCTTAGTTTCAACAATCATTAAACATCAACTTAATTTCTAGGTTATGCGGAAAACATGTTATACATTCCGTAAACAAAACAGAAATGAAACGCGTAAAGCGATATCAAAAGCTTTGCAGAAGTCAAGAAGTATAATGAATTATGTTGCCATTAGTGTTCCTTTACATTACTTTACTTTATTACCTTTATCCTTTACATTATTTATACTGTAAAATCTCATTAAAAAATAATTGCCGAAAAGGCTCAAGGATTTTTGAAAAATGCCGAAGCCATTATCGTCTGGGATAACACAACCTTCTTCTTTGGATAGAAGAACAAAACTCGTTATTTGATGCCTCCAGAACCACGACTCTGATATACATCAAGCCAGTTATACGTCCCAGCAAGGCAATTCATGTGTAAATATAACCGCGCAGTTCAAAACCTTGGTATTCAAGGATCAACTGATGATTGATTTCTTATCTTTAGTGGTTAATAAATTTGTTTTTTAAATGCATTTTTTGGAATAAAAGTTTTGTATGCATTTTTATTACGAATTTTGCATTACCAAAGTTCTGAAATGTGAGATTTAATTTACTTGATATCCGAATAAAAGTTTGGTAATGCAAGATTCGTAATAAAAATGCATACAAAAGTTCTGAAATGTGAGATTTAATTTATTTGATAATAGTTAAAAATAACTTAGGATGTTTAAGTCTTTAGAATATCATGAACAATTTCGCTTAAGATATAAAAGCTGAAATATTCGAATCAATATTTCGATGTATTCAGACTTATGTATTTGGTTTTCCATATTTCTTTTATTTGTTGTTTATATCTCAAATCTTGGCAAACATAGCAACGACGATAAATCCAGCATAAAGAATTTATTTTATTTTAAGTTTCATTTCTAAATGAATTCGTCATATATGTTGTATTCCAACCTCCGTAAAAAACTGGGCAAATTTAAAGCATAGAATAATTTTTGCAAGGCTTTAAAATGAAAATCTGTCAAGCTTTCTTTCCCAGGAAAAACTAAAACCCATCTAAATTAAGAATTCAGTAGTCATGCACAACGCATTCTTTAAGGCACGCCATTTTTGTTTTATGTTTTATAAAGCTCACGAAGTCGTACAAAGAGCTGGGAACTCATTAAGTCGAAATAAGAGGGACAAAACATATGCAGGGAAAGGTAGGATATTAGAGTCTGGAATGTGAAAGTTCATTTGTTTTACTGAGCACATTTCAAGGAGGCGTTTTTGCATATATAACTATTAGCTTTTCGTTTGGAATTACTCAAACATTTAACAGCCCACGACCACTTTATTAAAGTTTGAGTAAGAATGAGGGGGAGAAAAGCATTTTACATACACAGATGCATATGTTAATTTGTACAAATTTAATTGTTACTCAGACATTCTTTTCTTTATTACAACACTTTCAAGATAATATATAGGATATTTGATATCTGAGGATATATTTCTCTTCATTTTGATCCTAGACTTGTTATCAGAGTTTCAAAACTTCTTAAAATAAGATTTTTTAACATTAATGTAAAAATGAGCTAATTTACATAAATGAAATTTTTTATGTCTCGAATATAAAAGAAGAGATCTTAAATCCAATTCGTTAAGATAAACTGAAAAAGGGTTTTCCTGAAAAATATTGGACCCAAGGGCAGTTATAATAATCAAAATTGTTTCACACTAGACGAAATTATAAATTTTAAAAAGAAGCAATTTTTCTCTGTATCGGCCTCCTAAATTTGAACTCAAAGCAATATGAATTTTAGTTACGCATAAACACGGAAAATTGACATAATTCATTAAGTTTTTTCCAGTCCTGTTTTGCAGGCAAAGAGATGTAATATTTTAAATAATAAAAGGATAATGAACATTTAATAATTTCAACTTTTATTGTACACTGCGCAAAAAAATGGGACAGTTCTATATCTCCCGTTCTACTGGGCCGATTGACAAAATTCAAATTGCGTTCTTCATGTCTCTAAAGCACAACTTAGTATATGTATTAGCTTTATATATAGCATTAATATATAGCATTGTCCTAACATAGGTATTCTCACATAAAATCAAACCTTTTCGAACCAAAAAGCGGGCGAAGTAATATATCGATGTTTCTTTCACATTTCGATTCTACGACTCCAGTTGTGCCTAGATATTAAATTTTGCAATTTTGGGTGAGAAATTTAAAAATTTATCTTGTCGGATTTTTTTCAGTTTGCGCCAGGAGTAATTTATTTGGTGAACTTCTTAATTTATGACAAGTTATTTTTTTACCTTTTTTCACTGTCCACGAGCACAAAAACGGTCATCGTTCATACTTTCAAGTAATTTTAACAGAGTAAGCAATCACTTTTTCGTTATTGTCGCTTATAATAAATACGCCAAATTTCAAAACGCGCCAAAATGTAAACTCACGTACATCTTAGGAAATTTTGGAAAAATTGAAAAAAAAAAAAAAAAAAAAAAAAACTGTAATTTTTTTAGCAGGTATACTTAGAAATAAATCTATTTTAATATGGTGGTAAAAGTTTTATAGGTTATATATCAAAATGTTTTTTGAAAATTTATAAAAATTATTTAAAAATAGAAATTTTAGAAATAAATCATAAAAAAATTCGCGAATTTTATTTGGAATGAACCAAAATTTCGAAAGGAAAATGAAAGGAAAAATGAAAAAGTTTAATCAAAAAAGAAATATTAATAAATATGTAGCAAATTCAATTAACATTGAGGAAATAAAATTTGAAGAGTTAATTTTTTAAAACTTCTCGTGCGATTTTTACAAAACTTGGCATTTTGCTGTAATTTGAGTCGTGGAATAGAAATATGAAAGCAGATCGGCAGGCCATTTCAGAAGAAGTCTGATTTTGTGTCAGAATACCTATATTAGAACAATGCTATATATAAATATGTAGCATATCATAAGTCGCGCTTTCGAGACATGAAAAACGCAAGTTGAATTTCGTCGATTGGCCCAGTAGAACGGGACATATAGAACTGCCCCCCTTTTTTTGCGCATTGTACGCATGAATTGTATTTATTGTAATAAAGAATTTCGTCTTCTTAAGTAGCATAAACTAGACTAAAATTCTAAACGACGCAAGACAATTTTTACTGTGTTTTGTAAGTGCCACAGGGACAGGGAACAGACGTAAAGCACCCTTTTATTTGAATGGAATAAAAGTTTAACAGACGGCACCAGCTAGTGCTTACAGCCGCTAACAGTTATGGCTTAAATCTAAGATAATGGATTATATGAAACTTAGAAAGTAAGTTAGCCTAACGACTGCACGACTGAGATAACGCTCAATCTGGCTCTGACTTAAGGCTGGCGTAACAAGCCTATTGGCAAAACTAACCCAATGCCGCAGAATACTATTCGCAGGAGAATAATATTAATAACGTGGCCTTCAAGCAGGCAGAACACGCTCTCGGATTCTATCCTCTAAAACCGTCCTTTAAACGGCCTCTTCTTTCTACCTCATTTGAATAACGCGCGAGCTAGAAATTTACATTCTGGTAGAAAAATGGGAATGAGAGAAATAGGAAAGTAATTAACATAAAATAACTTAAAAACATAATAGGTAAGAAATATAAACGTTAACTCTGCCGCGAATATGTTTTATAGCACATATAAAATATTGGCACATGAACTAAGCCCATTTATTTTGTTCGTAATTTTGGGCTCTTACAACTTTGAGTCAGGTTCCACAAAACCCTGAACATTATTTTAAACAAGTTCATAATTTCAAGTCACATCTAGGCTGAATGATTAAGGCAGTGGCTTTAAATTCAAATTGCACTCAAGCCAAATGCGCGATCTCAGAGTAACTGATATTCTGCAACTAAAAAAAATTATATAATATAATGAAAAGTTTTCTTCCCCCCTCTCACTTCCTTTTTTTGTTAAAGGAAACAAAATTTGTTAACTAAATAAAATAATGTTATTACATATCTTTCAAAATATACATATAACAATGACGCGAAGCAAAAATTCAAATATACATATTTTTTTCCCGAAATCTAAAGATTGGTATCTCAAGAAATTTCTGTTGGTTATAATTTGTAATTCAAACGCATTGCTAGCTAAATATTAAAATTTTCAGATTGACGTTTATTCAAATAGTTGTAATACACCGGAGTAACCACTTAATATTTTAGTCTTAATTTGAACTAAAACGAAATGTACAAAAAGTTCTGAAGACAAACAAGGCTTAAGAATAAATAATGACAGCCTACGCCTTTTTTTTTAATTTATTACACTTTTATATGACGCATGCAGAAAAATGCGTGTATTTGTATGTAAATAATTATGAAATTCTTCGCTTCTCACTACACCTTTCAGCTGCAACATTTTCATAAAGTTTGTAACCTTGGAAAAAATTACTAGACAATACCTTCATACCATTGTAGATACTTATTGACAGCACGATCGTTTTCGTAAACTAATTAATTTTTAAGTACTAAAAAACTGTTCCCATGTAAATAAACTGGCAAACAATGCCAGTTTATTTACATGGGAACAGTTTTTATTCCTATTGCAAAGTTTTGTAACTGAGAATATTTATCTTCTGACAAGTACTAATAAAAATTTATAAGGTATTTCTTCGCCTTCTTAGCATGCCTTCGTGGTGTAATGTTCAGCACATTCGGTGCATCCCGGCGAAGGCGTTGCTCATTTTTTCATGTCTCCTGCTTCGAAATAACATAATGTCTCTACACTGGCGCTCGAACTAAAAAGGGTGGTGTATGATGATTCTCCACCCCCAGGATTTGGCGATTTGGTCCCCTAATCCCGAGTCGCATTTTAAAAGGGGGCGTATATGTGGCATTTCTCCCGCCTTCTTAGCATGCTTTTGTGGTGTAGTGATCAGCATCATCTGCGCGTATTCGAGAGGTGCGTGGTTCGAGTTCCGACGAGGACATTGTTCATTTTTCATCTCTCCTGCTCCGAAGTAACCTCAGGTCTCCACAATCTGTTTAAAAAAGAGAATTTGTAAAGCTTTTCTATTACTCAGCAATTTTTGAACCAAAAGACTGCAGTTAGCGAAATTGATTTTATTACTCGTATATGCTTAACAAAATAGAGCGCTTCAACACGAATATCATTTGTTACTTATTTTACCTCAAGATAGTAAGATAGACACATAATTTGATAATGGATTTTGCATTTGAAGTTTTCAACTTTTGTGTCATTTAGTTTTAAGTGCTTTCAAAAAGAATCAAAGCCTTAAATGTCTTTACTTGGATAAAAATAAATTTTAATAAAATTAATAATTTTCCTAACACCTTTTGTTCGCTCGACAAAAATAATATTTTTTAATAAAAGATGTCGAAAATGTCTTTTAGTAAAAATGTTTTAGGGAAGTGCAAGTTAGTTATGTAAAAATAAATCGAACAGAGTTGTGTTAAAATTTTTATAATGACATTGTAGGGATTTATATTTCTTTTCACTAACCAGTTAAGTCCAAGTTTATGTTTTCTTTCCTATAAGCCTTCATTCCCCTATTTGTCAACTGCCAGAATATTTAAATTTGGTAGCGCGCGTGAAGAATGGAAATTCTACCTTTAGGAGTAAATACTGAGCTGTAGAAAGGAAAATTAAAAAAGAGTGGACGTCCACTCTTCTGTTTGTGCATTTACTGCGGGTTAAAGTGGCGTAACTACTATAACTTTGCTGCCACGAGTCTTCGACGCGGTTTTAGGAGTTTATTTGAGCCCTGGGAAAAAGTCTACTGTTTGTGTTCATATCTTTGAATTTTAAGTCTAATTCTTGTTAGTTGAGTTACCGTCCGAGCTAGGCGTAGTCTGTCAGCGTCAAGTCGATGCATTGTGAATTTTTAAAGAGTTTAATAAATGCTTTTTTTTAACGCTTGTCCTGTCCGGTTCCTGCACCTACTTCAGCAGTCACTCTGAAAGTTAAGTAACTAGACATTACAACATTATTCCATTTCTTTTCTTTGATATAGGATGCAGTTGCACTTTAGTTTTTACGTTTATAAGCATTATAGTTATTATTGAAACTAATAAAAGACAGTCTTATTGTCACATTATATATTTCTGTATAAAATTAATTTTCACTCGTACCAGCAGGAAAATTTTCAAAAGCAAATCTAGCATTTGGGCTCTAAAAACCATTTCCAACCGTTACGGTGCAGATAAAACCTGAACACGTTACATTTGATTAAATAATCATTGATTAATGATATTAATTTAATAATCTTCCACTTAATTGACTCAATAATCATAGTCAATTTAATAATATTAAATTAACGACGATTAACGATGGATTAATTAACATTTAATAATAATTTAACTCGCAGGAAGGCTCTGACTCGTAAAAGTCGGCGTAAACAAGCCTAATGGCTAGGAGCACTCAACGACACGCAAATCTAATCGCTGGTAATTTAAGATAGCAGCGTGGCCTTCATGCATAACACGCTTTAAAATCCCTTCCAAAAGTTTACCTTAAATACTTAAACTTTTTACTTCATTTCAATACATAGTTTACTAACATTCTGGCAAGAATGCCGGGGTTGAAAACGAGAATCAAAGGAATGTTACTTTTAAAATAAATATTAACTAATAGATAAATTAAATGATTCTCCACAATGTTCATGAGGTTAAATTATTTCACCTTCTGTCATTAGTAACATTTTTATAGTGACTTTTTTTATCAGTAACTTTATTATAGAACTCTTACGTATTTTTTTGTTAAACTTTAATGAATTTCTCTTCCGCGGAATGAAATTTAACTAGCAATCTGTATATCAAAGACTGCATCAGAAGCATTGTTTATTCTAAAAAAAAAAGAAAGAGGAATGAGTGAATTAGATATTAATAGCGGAGAAAATGAAAATTACGTTATTAAAGTCCCACATTTTCTTTAAGATATAGTCTTGGTGCGTTGTGAAGTAAATAAATTTAAAAAATAATAAGCTGCTTTTAATTTCCGTTCCTGCGAAGCAGAAATTAAACTAAATTAAACCATCTAAATTATATGAATTGCAGCTTAAGAAATTAATTAGGCTAAGTAAGGAAGTTTTAAATGACGTTTCAAAACTGTTCTATTTTAATTTGAGGAGTTTCATAAAACGTAGTATAAAATAAAAAGCAAGCAAATTAGAAGTCATATTATTAATTGAAAATGTCTTAGAAAGCGAATATGGAAAGAGTATGCGTATTTTTGTTGAAACTTTAAGCTAAAATTTTCCTGGAATTCCCTTAAATTGGATATGTATAATTTTCTTTATATTGAGTAGCATAAAACAAAATTATTCATTTATTAAATAACGACATAATTATTTAAAGTGCTTATAACCACTTTATATTGGTGTATATTTTTTTAAAAATTGGTTTCATTTAAAATACATGTGGGAATGCTTTTTATTCAATTTTTGCTACGTTTTTACACTCATGCGTTTCTCTTCCACTTTTAAATTGGGCATAAATGTATGTATATAAACCACAGAAAAAGTGCCAAGCCTATTATGTGCTGTAGGCTGCAATAATCAGGGGCAATATTGGTAAATTACAAAGAAACTTAAAGTATTAAAATATTATTAAATTAGAATAAGCAGTTGGTAAACATTAAATAAATTACCTTACAAAAGCAATCGAACATTGCAATAAGATGATACATTATTCCAATTTTTGAATTTCAAAACATCAAGTGCAAAGTAAAAACAAAAGTGAATGCAATAAAAGAAGAATTTACGTTACCCAGTGTATCTTTTACGAAAAGTTGGTGTATTGAGAGAAATTAATGGAAGACCATGTTTCTGAACTCATAATGACACAAAGAATACTACATTTAAACTTCAATTAAATAAAAAAAATGTCACCATCAGTCTATACCTTACAGGCCGGAGTATGCCTAAATTCACACTAAGCTTAATCCGTTAAGATGAAAATTTCTAAAATCATTATTAAAACCATTTATTTGATCTAAAAATGTAATGCAAATAGACTTCAGGAAATTAAATCAATTAATAAAACTATTAACCTTCTAAAAATAACCAATCTATATGTACAAAGAAGAAAGTATGTGTGCTTGTTCGCTAATAACTCAGTCACTACTGTAGCTGTCGTCACCAAACTTCCTTTGTGGGTTTTGGAAAAAGGTCGACGTTCATCTTTTTCCAAAAAAAATAGCTAAAATAAGTGATTATAAATGCGTAAAACGCTAATTTTCACCCTCATGTTTCCGATTGAATGCTGGAGATAAAAATCTGCTTTATTTCGAGAAATGTTTCCATTTCTTGCTTTCAAATCCTATAGAGGCTGTTCGCACATTTTTTAGACGATTTTAGTAAGCGGTAATAAAAAATCGTTTGCTGCAAAAGAAGTAATTGCAATTGTACTATGTTTTTAAAAGTCAAAATTATCGCCTGTGGCTTGGAAGTTTTGTTTTTATTCAAAATGGCGAATTTTACAAAGCAGTGGTTCGAAGGCTACATTGACGCTCTTTCCGAAGAGAAATATATATGCATACTCCGTTATCCAAAAACGATGTGAGAGTCCTAGTTTTGTGATATCTAAAGCATCGATAGGTAATATCATCCACAAGAAAGGAAAAAAACGTCAAATTGGAGCCTCAAGTGGGACAAAAATTCCAAACAAGTATCCGAGGATAAAACGGACATCTTCGACTATTGCAAAAGTACGTTGTTTAATGTTAAAAGAAAATCCACCTAGTCAAAGGACAGTTGCAAAATCATTAAAATGCTTGGTGAAACAAAATGATAAACATTGATTTAAATCTTAAGAAAGCGAAAAAACGCAATGTGCATCGTCTTCTTCAGAAGCATATCGCTCGGCGCGGAGCACGCTGCAGAATTCTATATGAGAAACACTTATCCGAAGAAAAATGGAAAACAATTGTCATAATAGATGAAGCATGGGTGTATTTAAATCATTGTAACAAAAAAGAGCCATTTATTATCATAAAAGGGAAAGGGGAGAAAAAAATTTAAGTACGTGGTTCAAACAATCGAAAGAAAGTTTTTCTAAGGAATTCATGATTGTTGCTGGTTTTCTTATAATGGCTAGTTAAAAATACAGAGAGTGCAAAAAAATGTCAAGATTAACTCCAAATACTATCAGGAACATATTTTATCGCCAGTGTTTCTGAACGAAATACCATCGCTTTACCCACAGCGCCATCCGTCTCTGAGACTCCATCGGGACAAAGCTAGCAGTCACACATCAAAATCCACTGTAAATTTCCTTAAAGAAATGGAACAAAAACTGATATTAAGGCCATATCCTTCATTGATATCCCTACTAAATCTCCCGGTGTGTCACCTATGGATTTTTGTGCTTTCGGACTTTTAAAAACTGCATTATCCAAACGTTGTCCCAAAACCCTAACAGGATTCTGGAAAACTGTTAGGGAGGAACGGGATAAAATACCTCTTCTGACACTTCAAAAGGCATAATTATCCTGGAAATTGCGGTGTCGAAAGATAGTTCAGAATAAGGGATGTCAAACAGAACATTTAAAACGCAAGAATTTTATGTAATTTAGTTTTGTGAATACAATATACATCGTCTAAAATATGTGAGAACAGCCTCTGGATTTGTTAATGAAAAATTTCGAAGTTTTAGAATGAAATAAAAATAGCATTGGCAAACATTAAATACATTATTCCTTGATTCCAAAAGTTCGCGGGAAGCCATTTCAACTATTCTCATCTTCGTACTAATTTAATCAGCCGAGATATTAATTAAAAAATCTGAAAGCGCTGATTTTCGCATTCATTTTGTTTGAGTGGCAACAGTCTCACTCGTTGGAGATAAAAATGCTTTATTTCGAAAAGTGTTGCTGCTTCTCGCTTTCAAATCTTAGAGTTTGCTAATCAAAAATTTGTAAGTTTTACAAAGTTGCGGGGTTTTACTTATTTATTTCCAGTGTTCAATCTTAGAACCCTACAAACCTTAACAAGCGAATAAGCGCTTATGTGTGTGAATGTACACGTAAGACTTAAGAAGGGTTAACTACTCTTTATTTCGCAGAATAATTTCAATCAACTCCTAACTCGGGGTATACACAATGCCTCCACTTGGGCTTGAACTTCAATGATTACGAAATTAAACTAAATTAGCTTAACTAAAGCTATCTGAAAGATATAGCCGAAGCTATCAGGTTTCTAAGTAGTTGGCCCCTAAGTATTAATTAAATCGGTGATACTAAGCAAAGCAAGGGCCTAAAATATGGCCGAGCGTGGTTGCTAAGAGAAAATGTAGCGAAAATGCAAACGCGCGCTAGTCAGGAAAATCAGACTCTCTCTCCCGAAGTCGGCGAAACATCGACTTAAAAAGTACTCTTACTCATTTGCATTCACTGCGTTTCTGAAATTACATTCTGGTAGGAAATTGTAAGATGAAATTAGCATAG
This sequence comes from Stegodyphus mimosarum, assembly GCA_000611955.2. Classification (NCBI taxonomy): domain Eukaryota; kingdom Metazoa; phylum Arthropoda; class Arachnida; order Araneae; family Eresidae; genus Stegodyphus; species Stegodyphus mimosarum. The sequence goes on from KK120825.1 coordinate 283,188, forward strand.
ATAGAAAAGGTGCATAACTTAAAATAACTGTTAATAAAATTAGGATAAACCTTACAAAGTCTATATGTGTAAAGAAGAATGCCTGTTTGTTTGTTCGCGTTATTGATTTTTCATCTATTAAGATTAATATTTTTGCCACATTTAATCGGTTATTGAACAAATTCTATATTAAATTTGAATATAGGTGAATATATGTGTGCGTGTTTGTTTCGAGTAACAAAAGAGAATTAAATTTTTAAATTTAAAAGTCCGTTTCATGTAAATTTGCACTATAAGAAAAATAAATCCAAATTTTTCTAAAAACAGCAGAGTTTTGAAAATACTTTAAATTTTATTAAACTTAATTTAAAAGCTTTAATTTGTAAGATAATATTTTTGTGTATCTGATGACCAAAAGAAAAAAAAACTCTGTAATGATTAATTTGATCCTTAAAACAAGGATTTGGGATAAAATTTTGGACTAAATAAATAACATCACTGATGAGTTAAAAAGAAAATATGTGGAATATTGCATTGTCTTTGAAAATAATTATCAGCAAAGTATTTGAGAAAAAAAAGACAAATCAAAATTCAAATCAACAGGCAAAAATTAATTTAAGGATTTGACTTATATTATTCAAACAACTTCATAAAGGGTTAAATCTTAATTTAAGGATTTGACTTATATCAATCAAACAACCAGTCAACAAGACAAAAAAGAAATTAAATAAAACGGGTAAAAATAGAAAAGTTCTCTTCACTGGGTATTTAACTCCTCAAATTATTTTTATTCATACATTTAAACTAATTACTTTGTTTTATTGCCTGCTTTTGTTGATTGCAGATTATTAGTACTCTTCTTACAAATTATCATTACACTTCTTTAATTAATATTCATAAGTGAATTCGAATAAAATTTTTTTATCGCTTGGATTTGTAGATATTTAATTTTTCGTTGCATTTTTATGTTTTAATATGCCTCCATCCGGCTGAAGATTCATCCTGCTCGACCTACTTCTTATGATGTACATAGTGCTTTCTGAAGAGTAAGAAGCATTTTACAGTCTCTGTGATTGCCCAAATAGCAATTTTACAGTGTTATCTGATATGCAAGAACACCCCTTCCCTTTTTTGTTTCATTCTTTGTGGTAAGGCTTTGGAGATTCCATGTGAAAGTGGGTCACGTGAGGGCTAAGAGTGACAACATTTCACATTTCTAAGTCAATTTCCGACGACATAGTTCCAAAATGTGGTGACCCAAATGCAGAACAAATAGTGCGGCGTGTTATCTCTGCTTTTCAAGAGGTTTTGATTTTTGTTTACTTAACAAAAACGGTCCTGAGAGTGGGGAAGAAGACTGTAGGTTTTTTAGCTTCGTCCTTTAAAAGTTTCATTTACTTACTGTTTTCCATACTGACATTGACTTGCCTTTATGACTTCTGAAGATAGAAAAATCAATTTACTAAAACAATTCAGGATTGTAATTTCTTTTTGCTGTTCGGACTTAGTTGATTAGTAATTGCTTTTGCTCCAAATGTCTGGCTCGATGGTTTAAACAATTTTAGCAGGAAGTTATAATGCCCACGATCGAAGTGTTAGAAGAGGTCAGACAAACACAGTTTCTTTCGTATTAAACTGATAAAATCTTATATGACAAGCGTAGAACTCATACTTACAGTCGTGTATGTAACTTTGTAGAATTGCTTATCCATAGTATGACACTTGGAATATAAGATGATTCCTTATAATGGCAGACGAATCGTCAGAAATCGAATTAAAGTATATAGACCGTGGAAGGGAAGATAACAGATGAAGAAATCCTTCGCCAATTTGCAGTAAGAATATATTTCATTATTTAGACGACTGATTTAGAAGTATGGTTTGACCAACTTGGATTGACTAGCCTTTTAAGCTAAATAACAGAATTATATAAATCCTTTCAACTTGATTCGCTCCAAAGTATTGACTTAAAGTAAATTACGACGTATACAGAAAAGAAAATTAAGTTTTAAATAAAATCACTACGCACATAATAAAGAAACCGTTTTTCTAAAACGGATTGTAAAATGGCTTTCAAATGGATTCAGGAGAGATTTGTTTTGCGACGTCTGTACGTACGTACGTATGTATGTATCTCGCATAATTCAAAAACGAGTAGCCCCGAAATGTTGTATATGGCACTGCTAGAACACATAGTTGCGCATCTCCCTTTTTGATTGCAATCGGTTGCGTGAAAAGGCTCTTCCTCTCTATATATATTCACTCCATTACCCGGCTCAGTGAGCTAATTTTTTATTCTCATATGTTTGGAAATTGTGCATTTTTTGCTGTAAATATTACTGAATTATGTTGTTGTTATATTCCGGTTAAAATTTTTATGACATTAGTTAATCTGCATGCAATAGTTGTAAAATCACGAACAATTTAAATGTTGCTTAAGCTCTACTAAGCCTAACGAAACCGCTATTTATTTACATTTTAAACTCTTGCTTTGTTGGAAGATGTTTTGAGTTTTTATGTATTTTTGCCTTGTAGGGAAGTGAGAGTTGAATTGATTGAATGAGAAATATATCTCTAACTAAAGACGAGGAAATAAGTTTAAATGAAGTGCGTTAAAAATGTGTGATTTAAAGGACGTAGGAGGAGTCATGCGTGTCCACATGAGGTTATCTGTATATAGTGTTGCAGTATTTCACTCATTGTAAATGTAGACACATTTGTATAATGTTTATAATATGTTTTATAAGGAACACGGATGATAGGCAGCGCATTTATAGATTGGATGTTTTATAAATCAGTCAATGTGTATGCTATTTGCTGCTTTAAATATTTTAACATTATTTTAAAGAAACACCTGGCTAGCCGATCATTAGTGCTCGCTGGCCAAATTCGGCCCTCGGGCGGTAGGTTGGAGACCCCTGTTCTAGAGTATTCACATTTAAAATTATTTTCATCGCAGTTCTTACTGTTATATTATAATCATATTTCACAATATTTTCATTAATTAAGTGTGAACATAAAGGGGACCTTAAAATATAACAGAATTACTCTTTTCAAACAATTTAATGGAATATGAGGAAATTAGCATACATTTTGTAATCGATAGATGGCGATCCCGTATTGTGTAACTCTACATGCTCAACAGCCATAGATTTCGATCTACAGGATCATTTTCCAAAACTGTACGTTGTAATGTTAATTATCAGAGAAGTTTAAGATCGCATTTGTGATGGTAAGTGAGGTTTATCCCAAGTTTTTAACAGTCATATTTAGTTAAAGCTACTTTCCTGTCCCTACTATTTTCAGCTTACAATTTCCTACCAGAATGTGGTTTTAGAAGTGTGTTTGATGAAAATGAGTAAGAGTAGTATTTAAGTCGAAGTTCTAGGAACTCCGGGAGAAAGCTTCAGCTCCGGGAGAAAAGCTTCAGCTCCGGGAGAAAGCTTCAGCTTCGGGAGAGCCTAGCGCTCGTTTGCCTTCTGACTATGACTCCCTAAGCCTTTGATAACTTCGCTAGCTTATTCGACATTTAGGGGCCAACTACTTGGAATTTTGATAGCTTCGGCTATATCTCTTTAGTTAAGCATGAATTAAGTCTTATTTCTTCTTATTTTAAGTCCAAGTGGAGGTTTTGCTGTACGCCCTGAGAAAGGGGTCATCTGTCAATTCTTATTTTGAGGAAGAAAGGGTAATTAACCCTTCTCGAGTTAACGTCTCTGTTCCTGAACTAAAGCGATTATTCGTTTAGCTGTTCATTAGGTTCCTCTGCATTTAGGTTTTAAATAAAAGAGCGGAACCCTACAAGGTAAATAATATCGAGATCTCTATCAGCATTGATGTTAATTTCAGTCAGTGTTGGAAACAGTCGTCCATTTGGAACAGCACAGACATCAAGTACTGTGTTGAAGGCTTCAAACTGGTAACAAAATTTTAGTTTTTGTAAAGAAGAAACATTCTTTTCAGAAAATGTTCTTTTCTAATTTTCTGGTACAGTTCGAAGCTTTTACCATATCAGTTTTGAACTATGCCTATCTGTTGTTTTCTTTGGAAAGTAAATGTATACTTAATTTCAAGCTCAATTTCAAACACGAAAAAAAAAGTCAGTTGAATGCCCTATTTAAATAAATCAATAAATATAGTACAACTGTGCGAAACGAAGTTTCTCCTTATTATGCTAATTCAGTTGTGTTAATCTGAAATACCGTCTAACAGTATAGTTATCCAATTTTAAGACTTCCTTGTTTCGTACTTCAAAATATATACAGAGACTATTCGCCCATTTTTTGGATAATTTTACTTTGCTTTAAAAAACGTCTGCTTGAAACTTTTTTCAACTGCAGCTATATTTTTAAAAGCAAAAATTAACGTCTGTTTTTCATTCATGCAAAATGACAGTTTTTCTTTCATGCAAAAATGGCGCTTTTAAAGCACCAGATCAAAGGCAATGTTTGTGCTCTTTCCGAAGAAAATTATTGGTATCTATTTCTTAAAAAACTTCTTGAAAGCTATGAGTTTCGATATCTAAAGCTCCAATGAGTAATATTATCACTTGAAGAAATAAGAAAGAAAACTATAAGAAAGAAAAAAACTATAAGAAAGGAAAACTATACTATAAGAAATTATATGTTTCTTATAGTATAGTTAAACTATATACTTCACTATAAGAAACTATAAACTATATACTTCACTATAAGAAATGATAAACTATATGCTTCACTATAAGACAGAAAAAAACGTCAGAGTTTGGCTTTAAGTGGGAAAATTGTTCCAAATGAAAGGAATCCAAAATCTTTTTTAAGGAAAAAAAGAGAATGTTTCTAAAGTATGATCTTTAACGTTAAAAGAAGTTGCAAACGTTGTCAAAAAACGGTTGAAAAATCATTAAAATGGCTAAGTGACAACTGTAAACAAAGTGGCTAATGCTGATTTGAATCTCAAAAACTCAAAAACCATAATGTGCATCGCCTTTCTCCAAGAAACTATGTGCAGTATTCTTTAAAAGAAACATTTATCCAGAAAAAATGGAAAAAATGTTGTCAGAATGTTGTCTTGGATGTATTTAAATGACTGTGATAAAAAGAAACGCATTTATTATCATGGAAGAGGAGAAAAATTTTAAAACATGCTTCAAAGAATATAAAGTAAATTTTTACAACAAGCTTTATTCTCTTGAAAATTATGGTGTAGAAACATAACTAAGAAAAAGAGTTATCAAAAAGGATATTTAGAACACAAAAATATTTGGTAAAATATTTCTGTAAATGCAATAAAAATCGGCTAAAATATGCGAACAACATCTGTAAGTGTATAAATTTTTCTCACGTAAATATTCTTTTTGACGCATCAGATACCTTGCCGCAAAGCAAAATATCTGCAGCTTTGTTACTTTTCAAGTACAAACATTTTGTTTTCAGCAATAAGTTTATCAATATATAGGGTATTTCTCCCGCCTTTTTGGCATGCATTCCTAGTGTAGTGGTCAACAGCTTGGTGCGTATTTGAGAGTTCCGAGGTTCAAGTCCCGTCGAAGACATTGCATATTTTTCTAATCTCCTGCTTCCAAAAAAATCTTAATGTCTCTACAGTGGCGCCCGAACTAAAAAGGTGGTAAATGATGATTCTCCACCACCAGGATTTGGCGATTGGGTCCCCTAATTCTCGGTCGCCTTTTAAAAGGGGGAGTATATAAGTTATTTCTCCCGCCTGCTTGGGGTGCCTTCTTAGTGTAGTGGTCAGCACGCTCGGCGCGTATTCGAGAGGTCCGAGGTTCGAGTAGACATTGCATGGATTTTACAAATATTTTAATTAAAAATCCGAATCTGCTCAAACTGAAGTGTATGAAAAGGATTACATAAGCGTAAAAATTTATCAGGAAGAACACTTTTGGCATGTTCTTCAGGATTGTTCCAATAATCTCATTAATTGATGCCACAGTAGAGATAATATTCTCTAAAGATTAATGCATTCTAATTCAAATTCTAATTGCATTTATGTATTTAATTGTATTCTAATTGAAAAACCAGAGAAAATACCTTCCTGATATTTTTCATGCTTAAAAGACAAGCAAGACCACAAACATACTCCAATTGCCAAAACATACTCCAAAGGTTTCGTTACATCTTGACAAATAATCAAAATTCTTGTGTCTACATAGATATAAATTGCAGATTTCATTAATTTCATTTTATTATTTCAACAGTAATTACTGCTACTTGAGTTCTTCACTTCATGATGGTACAAAAATATGTCTGAAGTTGGTCAATTTTCAATCATAAGTTTAGTCTGAAAACGCTGTACCATTTTCAAATCCTAATCGATGTAGAGCTTTTAAAGTATTAGTTAACAGAAAACTGTTCTGATCTTCTTTAAATTAATGTATTTGAAAACATTTCAGAGTTAATGTATTTTATAAATGAAGATGTATCTGCAATGATATTTGAGAATGGATTTTATTCGGGTAGAAAAGGGATTCTATCTGATGACAGGCGGAAAACATTTCGAAGTTCACATGTTTTTTAAAACAACTGAAAAGTGTAATTTCCTCACTAGCGTAAGAAAATAGCATCTTATCACAAGCAGGAAAAATTGTCAACACCATATTGTCTAGGGGCATAATGTCAAGTATCTAATAAATATGAATGAGAATTTTTAGTAGACTGCTTAACATTTTGAGTAACTCAACCTAAATATGACAGAGTTTCCAATCTTTCTATTATATTTCAAGCATATTAAGGGCTATTCGGATGCAATATGTGTCATGCAATTCTCTTCGGATATGTGTATCAATTGGTGCAAAGTAAATAATTCAGAAATGTAATTTCTTATTGTGACAAACTAAACCTTGCGTCTCATAGTTAAGATACAATTTTCAAAATGTTAGATAAGTAATGTTTACAAATGGCAAATTATGATTACGTAATTTTTATTCGGTAGAAAACCGCGAATGTTCAGAAATATCCTGAAAAACCACCAAGAGTGCCTTAGACATAGCGTAATTTATTGCAAGTAGCAAACAGTTTTTATTACTTTAATTCCCATATATTTAAAAACGGTGTTTCTCAGGAAAATATGTTTACAAAAGTTGAGGAGTTTAAATGCTGTTTCAGCTTGTGGGTCACTTTTTGATGAATTTCAACTAAATACCCCATACATTTAGCCTCGAAAATCTTCTTTTATACTCTTTGTAACAATTTAATTTCCTTAGACTATGCTGAAATATTTTTTTTCAACTTAAAATGTCTTGCCTTTGTAGCTTCATCGTCTTTCTTTTTATCTCAGAATTTTCTCGTTTGATTTGTTTAAAAAAATGATCGAAATGTAGCTGCTGAACTGATTATTTTGATTTTACTTATTGATGAACTCACATAACACTTTGTAGAGACATTAGGTATATTTTGAAAGCATGCACATTTGACCCCTCGCCACGATGAATGTGGTCAGTTTGTGCTGACCTCCGTCAGACAAATAAAACTGGTAACAACAACAACAAATAAAAAAAACTTTTAATAATAGCCTGGGATATGAATTTAATCTTAAGGTATTTCTCCCGCCTTCTTAGCATATCTTCGGGGTGTAATGGTCAGCACACTCGGCGCATATAAGAGAGATCTGAGTTGGAGTCTCGGAGACGGCACTGTACATTGTTCACGCATTCTATTTTCAAAATACCCTAATCATTCTACAGTGGCTTCAGAAATTAAAAAAAGGTGATGAATGATGTTTCTCCACCACCAGGTTTTGGCAATTGGGTCCTCTAATCCTCAACGGCCCTATTAAAAGGTGGAGTATATAACATATTTCTCCTGCCTTTTTAGCATGCCTTCGTGGTGTAATGGTCAGCACACTCGGCGCGTATTCGAGAGGTCCGAGATTGGAATTCAAGTGAGGGAACTGCACATTTTTCACGTCTTCTACTTTCAAAATAACCTAATGTCTCTACAATCTAATTTAAGGTAAATGAACTGGTTACCTGGAAATGACAAGTAACTTTTTTATTGTTACTATGCAGGTTAAGTAATAATAATAATAAGAAGCAAATTTCGATAAAAAAATCTGATGTATATATACCCTCTGATGTCTTAGTATTATTTAAAGTATTCTTTTAATAGACTTTAGACCTAATTCTAGAAGTGCTGGTATTCTACTTTAAAAATATTGTCTGTGATATAATTATTTGAAGACATGAATTCGCACACATATCAATTCATACAGTATTTTTAAAACTGGATATCGTTAACTCACAGTATGTCTGAAATAATATACACTGAGTACAATAATTTCCATATGCCACATACCAAACAGGAATTATCAATAAATAAATCATTTACCATTTCTCTAAAATTCAGAATATAGATCAACGTTTGAAATTAATGCTGCAAGATCTAGTTTTCTTGGCGAACAGAAATTGCTACTTAAAAATCCGTTAGTGACTTATCGTTAAGACCTTGAAAATTAAGACAACAGGGAAAGTGTGTAAAAGATCCTTTTGTTGATGTCAATTTTTACAGACGCCGCAGTTTTTGTGCTTATAAATCCACCATCTATTTGTCGCGATAAAACTAAAAATAATGAGAAACTAAACCAAAATTAAGGATAAGCTACTACTTCAAGACTACATAAATTAATTTAACTTAAACAGGTTGCTTCAGAAACTTACACCATCGCACTATTAAACTTCGGCAGCAAGAATGCGAAGCCGAGATTCAGAATTCAAACAGCTGTAGAAACAACAACATGAAAATGCTATCATAATAGTGAAACAACAACCGTTATAAGGTGTTCCTTCCACCTTCTTAGCATGCTTTCATGGTGTAGTGGTCAGCACACTCGGCGCATATTCGAAAGGACCGTGATTCGATCCCGGCGAGAATATTGGTCATTTTTCATGACTCATGCTTCAAAACAAATACTTAATGTCTCTACAGTAGAGCTCGAACTAAAAAAACGTGGTGGATGACGATTCAACACCACCAGGATTTGGCGATTGGGTCCACTAATTCACAGTCCGGCTTTAAAAGGAGGAATGTATTTCTCCCGCCTTATTAGCACGCCTTTGTGGTTGGCGCGTATTCCAGAGATCTATGGTTCGAGTCCCACGTATTCGAGAGGTCCGTGGTTCTATCCGGTTCCTGCAAAATAAAAACGCAAATTTCCGAACATGTGCAATAGTCACCGCATCTATTTTAGAAAAGTTAAAGAATATTTATTCATATGTTCCTTTCCCCACAGGACAAAAGCCCAAGGCCTTTTACTCAACGTCACTCAACCAAAACAAAAGAAAGGAAACGCATAAAAATCATAAAACAAAACAAAAACCAACATAATGTTTATGCATTAACACCTATCAGTTCATAATTATTATTAAAAAAAACATGGGCGCATGGGGAGAAGAAAAAGGAAAGTCTTTGCAAAGTTTTATACTCCTGAATTTAACAATATATTTTCTCTTTGTACGAGCGTAACACCAGTCTTCTTTTAATTCGAAATACACTCTGAAAAACGTGCAAATTATGAAATACAGGATTCGAAATGAGATTAGTATGAACTTAACTCATAATGTCAGTTTCACTGCGGCAAAGATTTGAGTCGTTATTGCAGATGATTTCTTCTTGCGGAAGATAAAATTTTTGTAAACCCCGAAACATACGTTAAATAAAGTTTTCTAAGTTTATTCTATTTTATTTCTTGTTTTTTTATGTCCGTTAAGCTCTTACACTTGAAATATCAACTATAATTTTCCAAACAGAGTCTAGGAATAAGTGTTTTTCTTTGAAATGACGAAAAGTAATTCCTGTTTTCGAGAATCGATAAAGAACGTGGGTAATAGCAGTTGGACGTGAGAAAATGTATAAAAAATAAGTAAATATAGTTTTGTTTTTAGTATATGGGGATTACTGAAGGAAATAACGGCATCATTTTGTCTCAGACATGAAGATCAATAATCGATTTCCTCTCATTATTTCCTCTCTCTTACAAAGTATCAAGTTGGAGTTATCCTAAGGATGTACCCAAAAATATACTAATAAAAGTAAGAACTGTAAGCAGTTTAAAATCTATATAAAACTACTTAATAGTTTGTTTAAACATATTTTATTTCCAAAAAATGTTGAGAGGTTTTAAAATGATTTGTGCTTTTCTTGTTCGCACAAACTATAACGTATTTCTCCCGCCTTCTTAGTACGCCTTCCTGGTGTAATGTTCAGCACACTCGGTGTGTATTCGAGGGTCAGTGGTTCGAGTCCCGGCAAGGACATTTCTCATTTTTCTTGCCCCTACGTCTAAATAACCTAATGACTCTACAGTGGCGCCCGAACTAAAAAAATTGGTGGGCTTTTTTAGTTCGGGCTTTTAGTTTAGTTTTAATTTTTGACGATGATTCTTCACCATCAGTATTTAGCGACTGCGTCACATAATCCCCAGTCGCCCTTTATAAGGAAGAGTATATAAGGGTATTTCTCCCACCTTCTAGTAACATGGATTGAACCATCTTCATCAAGTTGAAGGTATAGATATTTCAAAACGGAATGAGTTACTGAGCCAAAAGCTTCTTGCTGCATAAATTTTACAAATATGCAAGTACTATTATCAGTATTACTAAGTATCACTATCAGTATTACTTAGTATTACTAAGTATCACTGGTTTCAGCTCCAACCCCACTGTAGAGATCATTAGGTTTTTCGGTGTAATAAACGTGGAATGAGCCAGAATTTGAACGATAGATTACATGCTACTGGTTGAATAACCTAACCAGTTACAGCATGACACCCCGCCCGAAGAAGTACGATAATTCTTACATGACTTATAATGACTTGTTATGTCTCAGTGCTTTCCTGCGAAGAATGCTAATGATAAAATAAAAAAAAAGAGATTCCCTCATTTGTTTATTCTAGGAGGCTAGTGGTAAAATGACGTACGCAGAGAGAGATATTTCTGATGACAAGCATTTTAACCCAATTGAAACCCAAAATACCTGAGACGGTCTTACATTCAAAAGACCACAACCGCCCGAAACGGCCGAGATTGCGATGTCGCTTTCTTCCCTTTCCCTAAGGTATGCAGTAGCATGTTCTGTTTCCCCAAATACAATTTTATCAGTTTATTGCAGACAGCTTGTTCTAAAAGGATAATGGAAGCTTCTTTGTTAGGAAGTGGAAAGGTATCATTTAAAATCTTCACTCATCTTTATGGACAGGGACTGGAGTAAGCAGATGGAAGGGGTAATGAACGGAGACGGGCCTTTCTAGGCGAATAGCTAGGATTCAGTGGCCAGCTAACAAAGCTGGCAATCACAGATACAAGGGTAAGAAGCTTCGGTCTCAGTCTTCTCGCTACACTTCTTTGATCTATGTCTGAAGGAATGGTGTATCAAAAGTTTTACTGTCTATCTGTTGTGTATAATCTTGAGAAATAGTGATTGCATAGAAGAAGGGTTAAAACTGCGCTTGAGAAATAGTGATTGCATAGAAGAAGGGTTAAAACATTGGGTTAAAATGCATGCTCTTTAAATTATTTACAATGCATCAACTTGACGCTAACATACTACACCTCTTCTTGGGCGGTAACTGAAACAATAGAATCAAAACTAAAGAATTCAAAATATTAACAAGTAGTAGAATTAAATACAACAATCCTGTAATTTACAGCGCGTAGATAAGTCTAGAGGCAGCAAGATAATAGCTGTAAAACTACGTGTAACCAGCGATAACTGCTAAGCAGAAGCTTGAGTATAAGCATGCACAGAGATTTTCCAGACTCTCTCTAACTTTGCTTATTGGAACCTCGATATTTAAACTTTTTCTCCCACCGGTAGAATTTGCATTTCTTACGCGCGGTATCAAATTTAAATATTCTGGCACTGACAATTAGGGGAATGAAGGCTTATAGGAAAGTAACCTAAATTTAACTTGTTATTTAAAACAAATATAAATCCCTACAAAGTATTCAAATTCACAATTTTTACCGTTATAATTAAGGAAGCAGGGAGTTTAAGAACACAATAAAATGGTCTTCGCTTAACGTCATTTTGAATCAAGTACCTTCTTTCGTCAAAAAACGATGCGTTTCTCTTAAGATTTCGTTCTGCCGTTTTGTGCGCTAGCCGTTTGCGCTCGCGTCTAAAACATAATTAGGCCTAAGTTCAAGTACCTTCTTCATATTTATAAAAAATAATTTGCGTAGATTCAAGAACAAATGAGCAACACTGAAGTTTTTCCTTGTTCAACATTTTGCTGACAATTTTTGTAACAATTATTCCGGATAGCCATGTGTCTCATGATTGTCAGTGCGTAATTTTACTATAATAGAATACTCAAGGATTGTAAAAATGATGGTGGAATATACTTTGCGTCTTTGAAAGTAATTTGCATAATCATTTTAATTAATTTAGCAGCAGCAAAGAAAGATAAACAGCCACATGTGAAAGTCACGATGTTTCTTATTGTTACTATACATGTAAGGATTAAGTGGAAATGTTGTCCTAATTTGCAAATAATAGGTTGAAAGAAGATAACATGTATTCTACACCGAGCAATGTATTTATTAGCCCAAAGGGACGTTATTCGCGATTGGGATATTAGTCTCGAAATGTTTGCAATGAATCACTATAAAGAGAGTATCCATTTTTAAATTATTGCCATCAAATACTATCGTCTTAAAATATATATTAAATTAGGAGAAAGATTAATTAAGCAAGAAATTAAATAATGAGGATTCTGCACGAATTATGCATTTTTCCAGCACTGTGAAAAAACAACGTTACCAACGGTTCCAGCATTGTGAAAAAACAACGGTCTTCAAATTTTGAATAACGTAGTCCTCAAGAGAACACGGGTAATTGGAAGCCAACATTTTGAATTTCGAATTGGTCTTATTACCTATTTCACATTTTGTAAAATTTTAAAGGTTGCTGGAAGCCAAAAATGGCGATTTGGGATTTTTGCATTTTCAAATCCTCTACATTTTTAGCTTTGTAAGAATAAAATGCTTCAATCTCTATGAAAATTAGAACTGCAATAAATCTAGTTTTAATTTATCATCGAGCGCTTTGATCAATGAGGATTTTTACATGAAAATGCGTTTTTCTCCGAATGTGATTTTTTATACTTGATGAGCCTTTTTTCAAGAACTGGTTTTCAAAGGTATGTCAATTTTTTATGGCTTATTTATTATGTTTCCTAATAGTTATTGAAAAGAGTTTTTTGTATAAAGTAGGAAAAAATAATTTTCACATATCGTTTTTGTTAGAAAAGTGCTAAATTTTACTATGCCTAATACAATATTCTATAAATTATTTTAAAACTCAAAATGGGTCAAAAGCTCATTTCAGTATAATTAGGTAGGTGTACTTTAATTACACAAAAAAAATCAAACGTGTATCTAAGCAGATTTTGAGACAATATACACCGAAAATGGCCAATTTAACATTTTCGGTATGAAGGTTCCGACTCCTCTTAACGAAATTTTTATTAACAAACTCAACGATTTCAAAGCAAGCAATGGCAACAATCTACAGGAAAAAAATTATCTCCAGCCCACGAGACTTTCTATATGAAATTTTAAAGATACGCTGTTTTTAAATATTTTTTCGCTTTGCTTTTGAACTGAATTTTATGTGGCGTAAACTACAGTGCATGAAAATAAAATAAAGTAAACACACAAAACGTTAATAATAAAAAACGAAACGTTTTGTAAGGACATTTTAATAAGAAAACTGTTGTGGTAAACTGAGGAAAACGTAACACTATCTTATGAAAATCTGAGAATTTTAGGTTTAGACAATAAGTGTAATATAAAAGCTAAATTGGAAGCATTTAATGATAAGCAATCTCTGAAAGTGCAAAACTATGGAATGGGATACTATTGGGTTGGCAATTAAGTAATTGCAGATTTCACTCGTAGATGGCTTCAGTTGAATTTTTAGATTTGCAGACGTAGTACAAATGTAAAACACATTTTGCTATTTGATAGTTGGCAATTCAGCTGTGAATCAGTAAAAAAAGATTTTTGATCGGTTGCGTAGTTTTCGTTTGGCGTTCGTTGAAAAAGGGAAAATCAGAAGGAACATTTTCGTCACATTTTGCTATTTTATTTCCGCAAAGGGAAAAACGCATCGCAAGCTCATAAAAAGTTACGTGCTGTTTATGGTGACGAAGCCTTAAAAAAACAGCAGTGTCAAAATTGGTTTGCCAAATTTCGTTCCGGTGATTTTTCACTCAAAGATGAAAAACGCTCTGGTCGTCCAGTTGAAGTTGATGATGACCTAATCAAACCAATAATCGATTCAGATCATCACAGTACAACACGTGAGATTCAACACAAGAGAAGCTTCATGTATCACATACATGCATTGAAAATCACTTAAAACAACTTGGCTATGTTCAAAAACTCGATACATGGGTTCCTCACGAACTGAAAGAAACGCATTTAATGCAACGCATTAACAGCTGCGATTTGCTAAAGAAACGTAGTGAACATGATCCATTTTTAAAACGACTGATAACGGGCGATGAAAAATGGGTTGTTTACAACAACATCAAGCGGAAAAGATCGTGGAGCAGGCCAGGTGAACCAACTCAAACAACATCAACCACCCAACCGAACGACCAATTCTGATGTCTACATTGAACAACTAACGAAATTAAACAATGCAGTTGAAGAAAAGCGACCCGAATTGACAAATCGAAAGGCGTTGTATTCCATCTTGACAATGCAAGGCCACACACATTTTTGGTCACTCGACAAAAATTATTGGAGCTAGGTTGGGATTTTTTTTGCCACATCCACCATATAGTCCTGACTTTGCACCATCTGATTACTTTTTGTTTCGATCTTTACAAAACTCCTTGAATGGTAAAAATTTCAATAATGATGATGATGTCAAATCGTACCTGATTCAGTTTTTTGCTAATAAAAACCAGAAGTTTTATGAACGTGGGATTATGATGCTGCCTGAAAGATGGCAAAAGGTCACTGATAAAAATGGGCAATACATTACAGAATAAAGTTATTTAGTTCCATGAAAAAATTGTCTTTGATTTTCTAAAAAAAATCTGCAGTTATTTAGTTGTCAGCCCAATAGTCTCGAAGCGGTATTTTGAGCTTTGTATCACTTTTCAAATTGTTGCCACCAAATATCATCGCCCTGTTTTGTGTTTGAAGAAATTAAATAATGAAGAATCTGCATAAATGTATATATGTTTCTTTCACTGTGATAAAACAACGGTACCTAGAGCCTTCCAATTTGAATGACGTTATCCTACTACGAATATGGGCATCTGGAAGACCAAATTTGAAATTTGGAATTTGTTTTATTGTCGATTTCATATTCTGTAACACTTAACGAATTTTTGATAAAGAAACTCAAGGATTTCAAAGCAAGCAATGCCAACGTTGTACAGAAAAAACATTTTTATCTCCAGCGCGTGAGATGGTATATCGGAAATTCTGAAGACATGCTCAATTTAAAATTATTTTGCGATATTGCTCTTGAAATGAATTTTATGGTTTGAGTTCGAAGAACATGATATTTAATAAATAAAGGTAAAATGCAAAATGTTAAAAAAAAACGCCTCTTTGGACGTAATTACAATCTGAAACTTCTCAGATTTTCTTTTTTTCTTTTTTTTTTAAATTTTAAGATCACTCATTGGTTAGGCATACGTAGTAATTTTCAGCATTAATTAATTTTGGATATTTCCCTTGTACTAGTATCTACAAAGTATTGTATAATACTTTATTACAACTGAAATCTTCTCTTGTTAATTTCTTCTTTTATGCATTTTCAGACCGTGCGTAGTGTTCTACTGAATAAAGAGGCGGAAGAAGCAAATCCCAGTTTATAAAGTTAAATATTATCAACATTGTATGGAGGATGAAACATCTGGTTTAGTAATCAGCTATGAAAACCTGAAGCCTGTTTACTAGAATAGTTTAAATTAACTATTCTAGTAAACTATTCTAGTAAATTAACTATTCTAAAAACACATTTAACGAAGCGATTGGTAATTCTTCAAAGGATAATTCGGGATATTAAAATATTGAAAATCGTATTTAATTCAGAGAAAACAAAAACGAAATTTATCGATATACAGTGATACAAATACACTGGTTGTCATAAATTAAGGAAAAATCACAAAAATCACGATTACTGAAAAAGTTACATGTAGAAGTTTGTGAAATTTACCCACAACACATAAGTAAGGTATCAAATTACATAAAAAATTGCCACACAATTACGGTAGTACAGAGATTAGCACATATATAAAGTGAACAAATCGAAGGTGTCAGTTTGCTATAGGAAATGTACCTTCAATATACTAGAATGGGATCGCCTCTAGAAGCAATACAGCACATAGAGCGGTGTGTGATGCTTTCAATTATGTTGTCTATCAGTTCCAGAGGAAAAAGAGCCATTGCTCTTGCAAACCAGTTGCAAGCGCGGGAAGGGTCTGAGGGGCGGATTGAGAGCAGCCAGACGTCTCCCTAAAGCATGCTAAACGTGCTCGATAGGATTCGATTCCAGGGATTGAGCTGGCCACTCCATGTGCATAATTGTTTCCCGTTGAAGATAATCATCTACGAAACGATCCCTGTGTTGTCTTGCGTTGTCGTCCTGTAACAGGAAAGCGTCACCTATTGCCCCGGCATATGGGCGCACATAAGCATCAAGGATGTCATGTCTATAAACATGAGCATTCACGGTTCCACTTGAAAAGACATGGAGGTCTGTGGGTCCACCCAAACACATGCCATCCCAAACACAGACACTGCCTCTTCCGTATTCATGTCACGGTTTCCAGGTTCTCTCCGTATCAAATAACGCCTACCATCGCTTTCTAAACTAAACGTGGACTCATCTGTAAAGAGAACATCCCTCCATTGATCTGGCATCCAATGGACATGTTGTCCTGTCCACTGCAAACGATCCCTCCTATGACGTGACGAGAGCGCCGCGCAAATGGTTGGTCGACTCGCATACACACCACCTTCGGGAAGCCTTCTACGCACAGTTGACGTTGACAAAACCTTCCGGTGGCTGCAAAAAGGGAGGATCTGAGAAGAGTCGGAGTAGCGGTTCTATTCCTGCGTGCATATAGTGTCAAATGTCGGTCATCGGCGCTCGTCGTAGCAGTTGGCCGTCCTTGGCTGAAACTCCTAGATGCAGAATCAGTGGTTTGAAATTGCCTCCAAAGTCTATGAACCACAGAAGGAGTCTCAGTTAGCCATCTGGCCACTTCTGTTTGACTTTGTCCTGCGTCGAGTCTCTCAATGGCTCTCCATCGCAGTTCCGCAGGCAAGTGATGCCTGGAGATCATTGTTACGAATTGGCTAACTCAGATTTCTGATGTCATTATCACAACGAAATATGTGGGCTTGCTCCCAAACATGGACTTTTATGCTCCTTGCAAATGACATATTCCGAGTGTAGAGCCACGAATTTGCATATTGCAGTTTTACTCAGCTACTGTTACTCGGCAACATATTCAAATTTTACACGGTTTGGCTTATCGTTGGGGGAGTTATAGCTATTTTTGTGATTTCTCCTTAATTTAGGATATCCAGTGTAATTATTGAATATAAGGAAAAAACAAGTGCAAAAAAAGACAAAACAATGCTAAAGAAATGAAAAGAAAGCCACATTAAAGCGCTAAGGAAAATATCACGAGCATATGGTAAATTTGTGTGTTTCCATTAAAAGTGATATTTCTCAAATTTTAACGGACCATGAAATATGATTAGAAACTTATTAAAATATAGAAAATAATTCCTTGCTCCGAATTTGAAATCCGCTGAGCCAACAACAATCCTTTGAAATACAAATATTCAAAAGGGTATCAGGATTAATAAACCACGTATGCGTTTTTGAATATAATTTATTAACTGCTCTTCTTAAACATAAAGAAAATATATCTAGAATATGAAATAGCTTAATAACTGCATAAAAACGAACTAGTGTCATATTTGCTTTAAATTCTCAAACGAAGCATAAAATCGGATGTTTTGTTTGTATGAAATGTTCTTGCCTTGTGCCACCTTGGGGAATATGGATTCATTTTCTTGCTTCAAAAGTAAGTGAGGAATATTTATGAGTTAGATGCGATGCAAAGGTTTTCGAAGAAAAAGTGTTTGAATCAGTGAAGGTAAACATAGATACATCTTCTTAAAAAAGAAGTCGGCATTCAATAAGAAGGTTTATTTTACAGCTTTTAATTTTAATTAGATCTTTCCTTCCAGTCTTAGTGTCCCACAAATATTTACGATTGCAGTGATTAGGAAAAGATACTGAAATAGAAGATATTTTTGAAAAATTAATGTTTGAAGAATCTATAATAAAGGAAAAACTATTTGTTTATTTCTGCTCATATTTCAAAAAGAGTTATGAAAATTCAATGTTTTAGAAAATGAGTTTGAAAGAAATAAAATTTTAATCTTTTAGCTCTGAAATTACTTTTTTGGTTGAAGAAATGACGGTCGCTTTCAAAATATTGACTTTCAAATTTCAATTCATTTGCAGAATGAAAAAATTGAACTAATTAACATTTCTTCGGCGTAAAGAAAAGCTTAGAGATTGCAATAAAATTTCACCTATCTTACGATCTCGGGGCTATTCGAATTTTTGTGACAAATCAAACTTAATAATATTTTCTTGCCCATTGTATAATATTATTTCACATTTATTATGTACAATTATTTAATATTAATATATATAGAAAGAAAGAAAAATCTGAAAGTTTTCTAACATTTTATGTGTTACGTTTATTTATTAAATATCATGTTCTTTGCACTTAAACTATAAAATTCAGTTCAAGGGCAATATCGCGAAATAATTTTTAAATGAGCAAAACTTTAGAATTTTCGGTACGCAGTCTCGCGCGCTGGAGATAAAATTTGTTTTCCTGCGCAACGTTGCCATTGCTCTTAATTTCTTGAGTTTTTTTTTTGTCTTATAACGTGCTCCGCCCTTAGGCACTACACGGAAAGGGAGGGATGCCCCGTGGAGGTCTTTTTAAGGGAAACTGACTCGTATCCACGTTACACATGGGGAAAACCACGAAAACGCCCATGCAGCCAGCCCGTTCGGCGGGACTCGAACCCCGGACCGAACTTCCAGTGTTCAGCGGCTTTAACCGCTCGGCCACTGGTGGGCCCTAATTTCTTGAGTTTGTTAATAAAAATTCGTTAAAGTTTTATATAATATGAAATCGATGATAAAACAAATTTCAAATTTTGGCTTCCAGATGCCCATACTGGGGTAGAAATGTACAATATTCAAAATTTGATGGCTCTAGGTACAGTTGTTTTGTGACACTGCGAGAAACATACATACACTTATGCAGATTTTTCATTATTTAATTTCTTTAAATATAATACAGGGCGAGAATATTTCGTGGCATCAATTTGAAAAGTAAAGCTTGTAGTGAAACGACGCAAAATGCCGAAACGAAATTAATAGTCCTTCTTGGTAAATTGCCCCTTTGGACTAATTATTTAATATTAATATATAATAATTTAATATTAAACATAATTAATTTTAGATAATTATTTAATATTTTCTAGTAGGAAGATTAGTTAAATCAGCTATATGAAAAGGTAGGTAGCATGATGATCTCTTCACTATACTTTCGAATATGAATCAATGCAGATATTTATTTGAAAATGCCCATAAGACTCCTTTTGTATAATAGGGAATTTTAACAAATTGAGAAACATACACTGACGGTCCAAAACATTATGACCATCCTCACACTTTTCAACGAAGTCATTTGGATGACGTGGAGCGCACCATATGGAATGGAATGGAATGGAATGGTATTTAACTGTTGCTGGAGAAGATAAGGAATCATTCTTGCACTTTCCTTTGCGAGTGATGGGGGAAAGCTGCTAATCTAAACGTATTTGATAGAGGGCAGATTGTAATGGCCGAAGACTCTGAACGTGTATCTCCGAAACTGCACGACTGGTAATTTGTTCAAAGGAAAAGGACGTCGGAGACTCTCCCGCCTGCTACAGGAAAATCGGCTCCAGAGAGTGGCTCAGGGTATAGTGTAGTACAGTGCAAGTACAAGAGAAAGTGTCGGGGAAAACACAGTTCAACCGCCACTGTTGGATACACTGCGCAGCAGACGACCTTCTGGTGTGCGTCTGTTGACCATTCATCGTTGTCAGCTACTAATACCCAGGAGCATGGAGAATGGGCCATCGATAAGTGGAAGACAGCTGCCTGGTGGGATGAATAACAATTTCTCATTCATCACGTCGATAGTCCTATCAGGGTACGCCGTCTTTCAGGCGAAAGGTTACTCCCTCCCTGTACAGCAGGTCATACGGAGGCCGGAGGAGATGGTATTATGCTTTGGGCGACATTCTCAAGAGCGTCTGTGTGATTCTTAGTTGTGGTAGAACAGACCATATAAGCTGCGGACTATTTGATCATAATTGCACGCTGACATGGATCAATTGCATCTTTACGTGACGTCTGTCTTCCCAACTGGAAATACAATCTACCAACAGGACATCACCATTTCACCAAGGCTCGAATTGTATTACAGTATTTCCAGAAGTATAAGGATTAATTCCACTTACTCTCTTGGCCACCTGACTCGCCGGATCATAGCCCATAGAGCCCATGGGATGCCATAGAGCGGCAGCTCAGAGCTCAAACACCACCATGTTGGAATATTTCGACTTTGCGTGACATTTGCTTTGATATTTGGTATAGTTCGAGTGCCTCATCCGCAACCATGAGCGCAAACACGCATGCGCCATTCGGACCGAATTATTCTCAAAATATGGTGGAAGGATGGGGACTCTCTTTCCTTCCAGCATACCAGAGAAGGAAAGACTTTCTCATGACCTTTCACGTCGCAGCAAATAATAACAACTCTTTTGAACAAATCTATGTGTTTTGGCAGAATGCCAGCCAGAGTTGCGTTTGAGACGGTCGAACTATACAACCTGTTTTCAGTCATCTGACAAGAACTTGTGGGATTCATGGCAAGACGAGTTGCGGCTGTTTTACAGGACAGAGGTCGCACAACGCGTTATTCAGTAGCCAGTCATAATATTTTGGAAATTCAGTGTATGTACACGAGGGAAAATTCTGAATTCCTATGACGTCGTCTAATACATGTTTCAATAAAAACAATAATTAAATTTTATTATGAAAGACCATTGATTCCGTTGTTTTCCTAGTTACATTAGACATAAATATTACATGTTATTTAATTTTTGGAATACTAAGCATGTTCTACAGCACTTCCTGAAATATATATTTTATGCATCTAACCGAATTAAAAAAAATAGGTCTAAAGTTATTATTAATAAGAAATTTATCACTTTAATAGTAATTTCATATAAAATTCGTTAATTTTTAGGACGTTATTAACGCACTATTGGAAATGAAATTATTCAACGTCAATGATAAAATTCCTTATTTCTCAAAATAAACTCATTTTCAGAAAATACTATTTATACATTATTTACAAGTGTATATTATGATTGTATATTTATAATATTATATGTTAATGATGATACTATATCTGGAAATACTGTTTATACCGTATATATTAATTAATATTGTAGTAATAAACTTTTGTTTCAATTATTAAAAATTTGTTGACTAATTCCCCGATTATATTTAGAAGGCAGTGAGCAAATTACAGGTTTTAACAAAACTAAAAGAGATAATTGAAAATTTCATCAAATGCAAAAGAATGTAAGTCATATTTATCTTGCAGGGAAAAAACTGAACGGTTTCAAATATTAACGTTCGCCCAAAAGAAGTACACTGTGCCGCCCCTCGAAAAAAAGTGGGGGACAGTTCTATATCTCTCGTTCTACTGGGCCAATTGATGAAATAGTACTTGCATTTTTATGTCTCGAAAGTGCTACTTAGGACATGTATTAGATTTATATATAGCATTGTTCTACTATAGGTATTTTGACACATAATGGGACCTTTTTCCGAAATGACATGCCAATGTTTTTCCATATTTCGCTTCTATGACTTAAATTATGCCAAACTGCAAAGTTTTGTAAACATCGTACGAGTAGATTTTAAAAAAATTAGCTCTCCAACTTTTATCTCCTCAACGTAAATTGGTATATGTTTATTAATTTCTCTTTTTTATTTAAATTATTTGATTCTTCTATTCATATTTCGAAATTTAGGTTCATTCCCAATAAAATTCGCCCATATTTCATGATTTATTTTTAAAATTTGTATTTTTAAATAATTCTTCGAAAATCATTTTAGTTATAACCTTTTAAATTTTTGCCATCATCTTAAAGTAGATGTATTTCTAAACATGCCTGCAAAAAATTAGAGTTTTTTATTCAAAATTTCCTAAGCTATAAATGAATTTACATTTTGGAGGGTTTTGAAATTTGGCGTATTTATTATAAGCGATAATCACGAAAATGTGGTTTACGCACTTTCTTAAATTTTTTTGTAAGTTTTGATGATGACTTTTTTCTCTCCCGTGGACAATGAAAAAAAGGAAAGGAAAATAGGTTGCTATAAATTAAGAAGTTCACCAAGTGTGGAAGTTCTTGCGGCAAACTAAAAAAATGCCTCAGGATAAAGTTTTTAATATCTCCTTAAATTTCGCCCCAAAAATTACAAAATTTAATATCTGGGCATAATTTGAGTCATAGAATCGAAATATGGAAAACAAATGATGTGTTATTTCCGAAAAAGGTCCGATTTTGTGTCAAAATACTTATGTTAAAACAATGCTATATATAAATCTAATGTTTATCCTAATTTCCAGACATGAGAAACGTAATTTTAATTTCGTCAATTGGCCCATTAGACGAAGAGATATAGAACTGTTCCTTTTTTTCCCAGTTTACGTTAAGCTTTTTACGCTTTCGCCGAGCTCGCAGTCCACCATTCTGCTATTTTACTCACTCCTACAGATCCATTTTTTCAGCTTCAATATTAAGTTATCATTTTCACTTACGCCATATACAATTCAACAGGGAAATTACAAAAATTTTAAAGTGGTGTAGCAATATAGGCTTGGAAATATCGATGCAGCGATGTGTTGGCATAAATGTTTCTGTTTTTTGTTTCCTATAGTCTTTTCTCAGTTCGTCATAACAATGTTAAATTTTTTTACTAAGATTCTTTTACAAAACGTTTTGTCTTTATATTATTAACATTTGCGTGTTTACTTTATATATTAAATATCACGTTCTTGGCGCATATGCTATAAACTCGATTCAGCACTGAAAAATCACAAAATATTTAAAAACAGCATATCTTTAGAGCTACCTAAATCCCTTTTTTGCTAAAAATGTCTCTGTTCCAGTCTCAGATTTCTGCTTGTTATTTGAAACCCACTTCAATTACATCGACAGAAAAGTGAAAACCAAAACACAAGAAATAACATGCTAACTTGATTGATATTAGCAAAAAGAGATTTAAAATATATTTTCTGTTAAAGGAACTAATATCTAATTATAGAAATCATTCTGGAAATGCGTAAGGTATTAATTAATGTATTCTTTCCGTATATGAAATTTTATATTTTTGTATTTGTTTATGTACTTCCTAAATGTCACTCAGAATAGTAAGGAATATTATCCTGTTACTTCATTCCAGTATTATTTCACGATAACCAATAGTACTGCTCAAAATATCAAACTAAGATTTCAATTTTCAATCTCGTTCATTCTTTAACAGCCAACAGAAAATTGGTCTGTCTAAAAGGAAATGGTATCTGTAACCAATATAGTTTCTGATTATTTTGATTGTCATCAGCAACTCCTTCGTATTTACTTCAAATTTAACGTAGTGTAAAAGCACTGATTTAATACATAAATAAAACAATACTCAACAACAGCAACTCATATTCTTATATTAGTATATTAAAATTTATACATCGTTTACTTTTATTTAGTTAAAATTGCTACTTAATATTTCAAAATATATTCTAAAATACATAACAATTGAATAGATATTTAAATTTTACTTCTTTTGAAGTACAAATAACGTATTTCCGAACGAAATAAATGTAGGTGTAACTAGTAGAAACTGTAGGCGTAAACGAACGTCTATGATTCTGTATCTAAAAGTTTAGAACTTCTATAATCTAATTGAAAATTCTGTGTCATTCTTAATATATGGGTGAAAACAAATCTTGCGTGCAGATGAAGTATTTCTCGCTAATCGTCGTTCATTAAGTAAAAAAGAAGTATACATGTTCAGTTCTGTGCTTCGAAAATTCCTTTTCTCAATTTCCAAACTAATATTTCCTTTCAAAAGGCCAATATAGAAGCTGTAAGTTTAAGATAAAGAACTAACATCTGCGTATAAAACTACATGGAAGACAGACTTTGAGATGCTCGAATTATACAAGTTGGATATTATAAGAATACTTTTAACTATAGCTATAGTAGTGAGGATATTCTTAATGTAAATTTTAATCCTTTGTCGGGAAATTTTATCCTCCAAAAATAGTTTTTAAGAAATTCGTCCGATAAGGATTTCTTATAATATACATATTCAAAATTTTAGTTCGTTGAAGACAAACTATTATGACGAATACGACGCTGGTTATAGTAATTTAACTACTTAATTTCTTCAACTAAATTACATTTCTACAAACTTCAAACGCATTAAAACTAGAGGATTTTTTTTTCATGTACACATTTTTGCTTTTAACGTTTAACATTTATCTACGTGAATCAAAACTTTAAACCGAAAAGAATGTATTTTAGTTATCAATAGATATCGATTTGCATTTCGTAAGGGAAACTAAATTCTATTTTAAATATTTCTGATCTGTTCTGTAGCTATAATGTATATCATATATAAAATGTTTTATGTTTTTACTTCTCTGTACGAAGTAAAATAAGTATTATAATCACAAAAAATTACGAATATCACATTTGAAAGAAAATATTAATTTTGACCACTCTGGCATCCGTTTGAACGGTGTTTGGGGGTAACACATCTTCATGCGGGAAATATAAAGGATTTCTTTTCTAAAAGGAATAGCAAAATGTGGTCAAAATGGATTCAGAAGACATGCTTTCGTGACGACTGTACGTATGTATGTATATATCTCGCATAATTCAAAAACAAGTAATCGTAGAACGTTAAAATTTTGTATATAGTAGTGCTATAACAGCTAATTGCGCACCTCCCATTTTTCCTGCAATCAGCAGCACCAAACATCCATATACACTGCTGGCCACCCGAATTGCAATCAATTCAGAACAAAATTTATTTAGTTGATAACATGTTGAGCAGGTATCAAATAATTAAATTTATAGACTTCTCTGAAGTGTGGTTCCTTCTAGAATCAGTTGCCATTGTTCGAGATCACCGCTGCCATACACCTCGTCATTGATTCAAAGAGACATTGGATGTGTTCTTAGAGATAGCAGACCAAGCAGCTTCCACACGTTGCCAAAGTTGACCTGATGTTTCAGCTTGGGATGTAATCTGGGTCAATTGTTCAGCAAGCATGGACCACATGTTTTCTATCGGCGAAAGATCTGGACAGCGAGCCGGCCAGATAAGCAAATCAATCTGGCGATTGACGAAAAACCCTTGGACAATACGTACGACGTATGGTCGCACATTATCCTGTTGAAATATGGCTGTGGGCAAGCCCTCAAGTTGAGGAAGGACAAGTGGCTCCAACACCTCGAAGATGTAGCGCTAGCTGTTTAAAGTACCGGCAGTGCGTACTAGAGGAGTGCGAGAGGGATATTCAATATCGCCCCATACCATAATACTCGGTGCAGGGCCAGTGTGGCGGTGCATATCGCAGCTATTCAGCATCCTCTCTCCAGGGTATCTCAGACTCGAATCTGACCATCGTAATGTTGCGTAAAGAAGCGTGACTCGCCAGTAAAGACAATTTCATTCTGTTCTGCAGTCCATATCCTTCTTTCATCGCACCATTGGCGACGGAGGCGTCTGTGGTTCTGCGTCAAGGGCAGACGAATCAATGGGCGTCTTGCGGACAGACCACTCTGTCGTAAACGGCGTCGAATGGTACGCGCAGACACTGGATAATGCGTTGAATGTGAATGTGCTGAATGTGCTGTGCTATTGTTCGTGATGTGACTGAGCGATCCGTTACTGCTATGCGCGCAATGTTCCTGTCATCACGTGAAATAGTGCGCTGAGATGGATGCGATCGAACACGTCGGTCCGTCGTTCCCTCCTGCATCGAACGGTCACATATCCGCATTACAGCTATTTAGTTTCGTCCAACACGACTACCGATTTCCCTGAAAGATAATCCACACTCTCTGTATGCCACTGTCTTTCCCCTATCGAACTCAGCTAGTTGATCAAACGATGATCGCTGTTTACCACGAGACATAATGGATCGCGTTTTTGAAAAAAACACAAGAAAAGCGCAACTGCCGAACCTGAAATCGTCGAAAACTCCAAGCCTTAAATAGCGCTTTGAAGTGGCGCCACAGGCGTCTGCGCTGAAATTCTAATCATTTGAATATCTCACCTTCGCTAATGCATGTTGTAAATTTCATGTTATTTGCATGCTTCCTTCAGAGTGTTGCATTTACTGTGGCCAACAGTGTATATATATATTCCCTCTGTTAAGCGACTCGGTGAGCTGGGATTTTACGTTTATACTTTGAAATTTTGTGCATTTGTTTCTTTAAAAGTCATTGACTTACATTGTTCTCATATTCCAGTTACGGTTTTAAAGATTTTAGCTAATTTTCATGTTATGTTTGCAGAATTATCAAGAATTTAAAGGTGTAAGTTTCGCTAGGCCTAACGAAGCGGCCGTTTGTTTACATTTGAAAATCTTGAAAGTATACTCAGTTAGTTAGTGCACCAACTTCAGTGTCTTTTTACACAGTGGGGCTAAAGTCAATTTTAAATTTTTTGTGCACGAAAAGTTTTGTCATCCTGGCCGTCGGTCGAATTGCTTCGTTTTGCATACAAACTCCAATTTTAATTTTGAAAACATTTTTAACTTTTTTTTTACTGTATTCTGTATTTTGCAATGTTATATGAAGCTATTTTGAGTTGCTATGTAATTTTGCCTTGCCGCGAATTTAGAACTAAATTGTTTGAATAAGAATTATATCTCTAGTGAAATTCGTGGAAATGTGTTTAAAATAAGTTGCAGTAAATAATATATAAAATATAATACGTCGTGTAAGGAAGCGTTGCGTTATCCGCATCAGATATTTTATATTTAATGCCGTAATATTCAAACATTTTAACGTGTATTTTCAATTTAAATATAAATTAAAATAACTGCTTTCGAAATGTCTCATAAAAAACTTAAAAATAATTCTCTAAGATAACTTTTGCAAAGGAAAGAAAAAAAATATTCATCGATAGAGAAGTATAATGATTCGATTTGTAAACAATGAAGCCTATTTTCCATTCATTAAATATTTCTCATTTTATATGTTCTTAGCATAAAAACAAAATAATTTTAATTCATATTTCCAATATTTGCACAGATCCTGTTTTAATAATTTAAATGTTATTTAACAACAATTACAAAGAAATTTTTATAAGACAAATATACGATATTCATTTGGAGAAGATCGCCTGAAGGAAGATGAATGTCGATAACTGCGATTATCAATTTGCATAACGGATTAATCTATTCAAGGATGTTCGTATGAGTTAAAGGAAAATATCATAAATTGGTTTATTAAAGTTGTTATATTAGTATAATAAAAACATTGATTACAAAAATATGCTACGAATCATGAAGTAAATGAAAAGAGGAAAGCATATATTGGAATTTTTTAAACATTGTAAGCGAATGACTTTTTGCAATTCAGAAAGCAAAGTGTCTGAAAAAGTGAAAAATGATTATCTTAAAAGTACCGTATTATAAATTTTGTTTTGCAGTTGAAAGGAACAAAATAGTTACATTGTTTAATCCAAGGAAGTCTGCTTATTTTATTTTCTATTTGGGATCATAATGTTTTCCAAACCAGTTTGAAATTTATTAAGTTAAGAGACATTAGGTATTTTTCAAAAGCAAGAGAGATGAAAACTGAGCAACGCCTTTGCCGGTAATCGAACGACGGACCTCTCGGTTACGCTTCGAGCACTCTACACCACCAAGACATGCAAAGAAGGCGGGAAAATACCTTATATACTTCCCCTTCTAAAAGGCGACTGGGGTTTTGGGGACCCAATAGCCAAATCCTGGTGGTGGAGAAGGATCATCCACCACCTTTAAGTTCGGGCGCCAGTGTAGATACATTATCATTTTTTTTAGAACAGAAGTGATGGAAAATGAGCAGCGCCTTCGCCGGGACTCGAAACCACGGTTCTCTCGGTT